>CAUYSK010106308.1:0-183704 GCA_963575035.1 Avahi laniger
GCCTGTAATCTTAGCTCTCTGGGAGGCCGAGGCGGGCGGATCGTTCTGAGCTCAGGAGTTCGAGACCAGCCTGAGCAAGAGCGAGACCCCGTCTCTACCAAAAATAGAAAGAAATCAATTGGACAGCTAAAAATATATATATAGAAAAAATTAGCCAGGCATGGTGGCTCATGTCTGTAGTCCCAGCTACTCGGGAGGCTGAGACAGCAGGATTGCTTGAGCCCAGGAGTTTGAGGTTGCTGTGAGCTAGGCTGACGCCACGGCACTTGCCCCAGGCAGGAGAGTGAGACTCTGTCTCAAAAAAAAAAAAAAAAAGACTAGAGAGAAAGATAAGGTATGTTCATAAGTACCTGTACATAAACAGAACTAGATGCCACATGTGCTTGGGTAGGTTGTGCAGTGCGCAACCTGCATGGCCATCTGGGACACCCTCTAAATAAAGTGATGAACAATAGAAGTTCGAAGGAAAGAGAAGTTTCTTCCATCTGGAAGATCAAGAAATGTTTCCTGGAAGAACTGTCTAGGCTCTGCATTGGTTGAAAAAATTTACACACACAAGGATTGGAATGACAGTAGAAGGAATTAAGCTAGAAGAAACAGGCTGCATCTGATACCACGGCCCAGAACCCATGAACGAGGCTTGATCCTGTGTGATGTGGTCAACACATATTGACTTCTTCATCGGACTCCTTTTGATACCTGCTGATTCCCTCGCATGCTCCCTCCTACCCTTCCTGCCTTTCTCAGCAAACTCACTGCCCACCACCCCGCTTCCATTCCAGCCTGGGGTAAGTGCCACTCCTATGCATTCCCGTGGCACTCTGGAGTGATCTGTCATATCACCCAAGACTGTCCAGATGTGTTTTGAACAGTTTCATTATCTGGATCCCCCACAAAATGTTAGGCCTCCCAAGGGCAAAGGCTGTGTTTACCTTGCTCACAACTAATTCTCCAGCAACTAACACAGGGCATGAAACCTGGCATGTGCTCAGTAAACAAGTTTTGTGTTGCTTACGTGAATATTTTTTTTACGTCAACTTAAACTATGTTTGTGAAAAAGAGGGACCTGTATCATACACTAAATTTTTTGTTCAGTTCAATTTCTTTCAAAAGTGTCTTGATAGTGCCTTGATTTTAATAAAAAGGCACTAAATTATAGATAGTAAGATTATCTATCCTTTTAATTTTTAAAACTCTGCTTTTAGAACTTTTTGGGATAATTGCCCAACTAAATAAATAATCCACACTCCCCTGCCCCCATTAATCTCCATATGGGCAAGAATATAAAAACACATGAGTTATTTTGAAAGTACAGAGAGTATACGAAAGGCTAAGGAGTTTGGATTTCATCCACTGATCTGTGTATCCAAAATATATTAACTTCATGCCAGGACTTTTCTGGGCATTGGGGGATACAGTTGGAAACAAGATAGAATACGAGGCAGGGGGAGATAAGTATGTAAACAAATTATCAAAAAGATCTGGGGGTGATAAGTGCTACTGAGAAAATAAAGTGGGGATTGTGCTACCAGGCGTGGCTGCTCACGCCTATAATCCTACTAATTTGAGAGGCCGAGGTGGGAGGATCGTTTGAGGACAGGAGTTCAAGGCCAGCCTGAACAAGAGCAAAACCCCGTCTCTACTAAAAATAGAAAAACTAGCTAGGCATGGTGGCATGCGCCTTTAGTCCCAGGTACTCAGGAGGCCGAGGCAGGAGGATTGTTTGAGCCCAGGAGTTTGAGGTTGTAGTGAGCTATGATGATGCCACTGCATTCCAGCTGAGGCGACAGAGAGAGAGACTGTTTCAAAAAAAGAAAAGAAAAGATGAGGATTGTTGTAAGGGACAGAAACATGAGAGAAACTACTTTAGGTGGTCAGAGTGAGCATCTTTGAAGAAGGTGCGTTTCAGCTGAGACAAAGATGACAAGAAAGAAGCAAGTATGAAAAGAATTTGGGGAAGAATGCGTGGGGGTCACAAAATATAAAGTTTTAAAAGACAAAGTTCAAATATTTTACTTTAAGGAAATGGAAATCCACTGAATTCAGTGATAAATAAGTATAATGCAGGTTTCCACGGGTTCCCCCTCCCGTGCCCTCCCCTCCCCACCAGGGAATCACTGCTAGTCTAGCTTGAAAGTTACACCTCATGGTTGGGGCAGCAAGTCCCTGAAATGGGGGTGATGAGATAGAGTTCTTTTTATTTCAAATTCCATTCCCCATTTCCTATTTAAATGACTCAGACAAGTTCTCCTAGTTTCCCTTTCTAGCCCTGAAGCAGTCAGCCTTCTTGCTTGCAAACCGCTGAAACTGACTCTAATTTAAGATGAAGATAAATTATATGAAAAATAGGTGAATTTTTTAATTGACGGGAGGAAAATGCTGGAGAATCAAGCTTACAAAACTAAGAGGAAATTGGTGGCCTGGCCAGCGAAGAACATAGCTATGGCCCCGACAGGAATACGTGCATAGGACACAGAGCAGGGCACTACTGCTACTGATACACACTACTGACACTGTCATTGTGGCCACCGGCTGCCAAGATGTTGAATCACTGACTCACTCCACCATCACTGCTTCCAAGAATACTCTCTCAATATCCTTTTGTCTTTATAACCTTCCCTCCAGATTCAGATTCCTTGGCAGAAACCAAGGATTCCACTTGGCCAAGTGTAAGTCACATGCCTACACCTTGGTTTTCACATCTTGAAAATGGGCACATTGGTATCCATCTCATAGTGCTATTGTCAGGATTTAATTAGATAATATAGAATATGAAGTAGCTGTTACTTATGTTGTTTCACTTCTAGTTTGAACCGTTAGGGTACAAATCCTCCTGATAAGTGTAGTAGTTATTTATGCCTTTTTTCTAATTCTAATTGCTGCTATTTCCATCATGGGTTTTTATTCTGGCTTCTGACATTTCATCACTTTTTTTTCTTTATTTCCTTTTCTGTTTCCTGCCACATTTCTTTAATGAATCTCAATTTTCAGGCTTACATATTGGCCTTTCATAAATACCACCAGCCAATCTGAGAATTTCTTTCAGTTTATAAAGCAAAAGAATGTTTCAGGTATAATTTTCAGGATTTTGGCTCATCTCTGCCATTATTTTTAATTGATGGTTTTGTTTTGCTATTGAAGGAAAATAGATGTTGTACTACTGGTTTTCTTTTCTATTTCTAAGTCCAGAATCGGCCTAAAAACTGGAGGTTACAGACTGTTATTCTCTAGAACAATTTTTCAACCTCAGCACTATTGCCATCTTGGGCTAGGTAAATTTTTGTTGTTGTGGCTATCTATGCACTGGAAGATGTTCAGCAGCATTGATGGCTGCCAGTGTCTTCCCTGTGCCCCTCACTGATGTGACAATCAAAAATGCCTCCCGGGAGTTACAATCATCCTAGTTGACAGCACTTTACCCAAGTTTACTCTTCCGGGCACTTGGCTAGATGATTTCCTTCTATCCTCCTCTGTGCTATGAGGCTTTTTTTCTAAACAGTATTTAAATATTTTGCCCCAACTTGGGTGACTCTGATCGCTTCCTAGAAAAAACGAACAAAGTTTTTCTAGTTCCTAACCCGTAGGCTGCATCTTGGACCTCATGATATTGTTGACTAGAGGGACTTAGCCTAGAGCATGTATATGGACCACAGCCATATAGTTCTATTCACTAGTACTCATTAAGCAACTTAAATGTACGCTTTTCATACATGACTTGTAAGCTCACTATTGTTAAAATATCGTAGCTCTTTAATTGTAAAATATCATGGATTGTAGGATTCACAATGGATTTCTTTTAAACTTAAAAACATTATATTAAATGTTCACAGGTATTCTTTTTAGCTTAATAAACCACTAATGGTAAATATATTTGCCTTCCACTTTATTCCTAAGAATTACTCACAAATTGAGTCTATGGATGATCTTCAAATTTGAAGGTACATCAGAACCATCTTGGGAGCTTATTAAAATGCTTAATTCTGGCCCTACACTCTTTATTATGACTTTGAGGGTGAGCAGTGGCCCCAGGGATGCACTCGATTCTAGACAAGCATCTCAGTTATTCTGATGCAACTAGTCTACCAACATACATTGAGAAATATTGGTCTAAGCCTTCTCCACATTTAGGATTGAAAGATTTTTCTAAACCACTGCTGGTCCTTCGACACCATCAAGAATCATTACACACTGCTATTCTTAGGCTTGATCATGATCTTGAAATATTCTAAAGAGTACCAAGGATTCATTTACACTCTATTTAGCTAAATTTGTAGTTTTGCTTCTGGTAATTAAACGATGCACCACCGGGAGTTGAATAGCTTGTCTTTTAATCCAGCTGGGACCTTTCAACCGATGTGGTGTTAGACTTTCATGATGCTTATATTGGCTATACCAACCTCCGCTATCTTAGGAGATTCTCCACCAATTCTCCCAAATTTGACACTTTCTACTGTCTTTCAATATATTACCTGAGGCAAAACAGATAATTTGGATATGAAAGAACTTGATTTTAAAACTGTATCATAATAGCAATTTTAGAAGAAATTTCTAGTGACAAGGATATGTGTTTAAAAATTTATCAGAGTGTGATGTTACTAACGCAAAGCTCCTAATTGAGGTGACAATTGGATCAATAGTTTTTACACATGTTAAATTTGTGTGTGTTTAGTCACTGACAACTGTTTATCAACTTTACTTTCTCCTTCATGGCTGGCAAATTTCATTTGACATTGATTATAAAATATATCAAGATTTTCAAAACAATAAGAAAAGGTATTTTATAATGAAAAAAAGCAATTCTTATAAATAAGATTTTAAGCCCAAGTTTTACATTGCAAATCAGTAGCAATGTAACATACTTTTCAATAATATTACAATGATTAGTCAGATTCATTTGAATGGGGAATTGTGTCTTATATGAAATTTTTAAAAAAACAATAAGTTTTTCTATTACATGAAAGGAATAGTAAAATTTCCAAGTTAATGGAACTTCTATTTATATCACACATGCTAGTATACATAATTAGCATGTTTTAGTAAATGTGCTTTTTTCCTAAATAAAAAAAGTATAAGCTAATTCCATAATTAAGGCTTAACTTCCTTTTCCCAGACAAACCACAGAATTAGTTAGAAGATACAGAAGCAGGTTTACCAGACAGAAAGCTATAGGATTAAGTCAGTAAACAAAGTTAATATCAGAAATTGTTTAGCTCTGTTTGATTTTAGAAGGGTGTGTTTAGAATCTATTCCAAAATTGGCTGTTTCTATCCACGAGATGTGCTAATACCTATTTTATTTGGTAGGTTAAGAACCATCTGATGAATTATTCTATTCAGAGAGTACAAAGAATAGACGCAGGCCAGGTGAGATGACTCACATCTGTAATCCTAGCACTTTGGGAGGCCAAAGCAGAAGGATTACTTGAGTACTTGAGGTCAGGAGTTCAAGACCAGCCCGAGCAGCATAGCTAGACCTGTCTCCAAAAAAAAAATGAAGAAGAAGTGTACAAATTTCCTTATTCTGGGCTATTAATCTTATGAATAATCATTATCTACCCATCAAAGCTCTCTGATAAGTATTATTTGAAGACTAGACAGACAGGAAAGTCCAAAGTAATGGAACATCTCTGAAGACGATTAAGTAATTGTGTCTTCATTTCATTAGAAGCACCCCCTATACATTGAAAAGCATCTATTCTGATTCATGGCCAAGTTACAAGAAGGCACCAGATCCTCTGCCTTGCAAAGCCTAGCAACACCAAGAAGTCCTCTCTGTTATTTTTCTCCCATTTGAATCTGGCCTCTGAAGTGTTATGGAAAAGCAAGCATGGTGTTTTTGTCAAGATAAAAGCTCCTGGAATCCATTTTTCGGACTTGAAAAGCCTTGTAGTGCATCTTCAGTGGCTGGGTTGTGGAGCAGAGTGCTGTGGCAACCAAGGCACAACACGGCCTTGGCCTCGGTGGCAGCAGTGAACAGGGTCTGGGAACACAGGAGCATCGCCACAGTCCGAGTGTAAGGTAACGAAGGCCAAAATGACGGTGGGGGAATCCAGAATAAAAAGGAAGAAATAAATGGGGGCGACATTGCAAAGACTAGCTAGAACTTGTCTGTTTTCAAAAAGAGAAGAGAAAGAGAAGGGAAAATCCAAAATCATTTCCTTTTGAATCCTACGAGACTGTGAATACAGCATTGCCATTAATAGCAAGGAAAGGCAGAAGGATAAACATTTTGGGCTGCAAAGATGTGTGAGGTTTGCAGTTTATTAAATTTGAAGGGCCAGATCAGTTCGAAGTGTCCAGTGGTTTGTGGAAGAAAAGAAAGAAAACTCAAAAGAGGATTAGGGAATTTTCACAGAGATGTCATTGGAAATGAAAGGAGTTGATGTGTTCTTCAAGGGAGAAAGTACAGAGATTAAGCTTCTGTAGATGGCCAAGGATAAAAGTTTCAAAAATTTTCCCACCTAGCAGGTAGGCGAGAGAAAACAGGCATCTGAAAAGACACAAAATTCTGAAAATGGGTCAACAGCGTTCCATGGCACAGAGCACATTTCAAGGAAAGGGCTGGTCAGCCATGTCAGTGATTTGTTTAAAGACCAAGGGGAAATCGAAGGCAGATGACATTATGGTGAACACCGGAAAGGAATTAAATCAGCCTGTGATAAGTTGAAGGCAAATTTGAAAGAAGATCATTTAGCGACAATCCTCTAGAGATCGTGCCAGTGACATCTTATATTTCATCTCTAGTGCAGCCTGAACAGATGGCACAATGAGAATCTTTTCACACTAGTGTTTCATCTGGATTTATAACCTAGTCAGTTCTGTTGCCTTATTTGCCTCCAGAAGGGCTAGCAGCAAACCCCATCTGCATTCCCAGAGGAGGCAGAATAAGGCTCATCAACAAGATGTTTGAGATGGCCCTGCTTTCAGTTTTATGAAGAACCTTTGTGAATTAGCAGTGGAATATGTTATATAGGACAATCTCTCACCACCGCACGCCTAGGATTTATAGAATAGCTATGTTTCAAATGAGATGCAATTGGGGTCAAAACTATCAGTTTTCAGCATCTTAAAATTAGCTATTAAAAGATTAATAACATTATTTTTACATCAATATTAAAAGATGGTTTCCTAGAAGTGGAAATATGGCACTATCTTAATTTTCAAATTCAGCAAATCTCAAACCAAACCTTTTTACAGTAATAAATCTCTATGTATCATACTGAAGTCCTCTCTATCCCAGAGGTTTGAAATAAAGCCTAAAATTAACACTCATTTCATTTCTGTAAAATACTTCAAATTTCTTTCTTAATGTATGATACTCCCCCAGATAGATAGATAGATATCTCCATCCTGAATTTTGTCATTGCTATTTCAAACACTTTACCATATTTTGCTATACTGTATGATGCATTAGAAATTAGTGAAGAAATATGACTATGGTTTGATTAATTACAGCCCAGAAGTTATAATTATGCCTTTGGATTAATCAAAGTAATTTCCTCTTTTATAACCAAAGTAATCCTTTTATAGACATAATTTTTATGCATAGGTAATAATCCTACATTTTATAGAGTTATATCTGGTTATAAATAACAGAACATATTGCACTAACCCCAGTATTCTCATAATAACTAAAGGTCAGCAATCAAACCAAGCACAGGAATGTGGCTGGGCTCCAAGAATGATCTAGAATGATCCAGGCAGTGTCTGTGCTCATTTCTGCCTTTCTGCTTTATTGTTTTCTTTCTTTGAGGACTAGCTTTCTCTGCTCCAAGTCAACGTATAAAACCTGGAGATCAAGAGCTTCCTGGTTCTATGTGTTAGAATTTGGCCATTCAGGGAGAAACTAAAAAACTCTCTCTCAGTTCTAACTTTAAAATTTCTAGGCAAAAGATTGGCGCAGTTTTTCATCAGCTCTCCATTCTTAGATGAATCAACTCTGTCCAAAGAGTGGGTCCAGAGAGGAGACCGGGATTTTTGACCTAATCTCTCAACTGTGGACAGGAGCTGAGGACATACGAGACAAAATGACTGCTCCGAATCTCTGGCCATTTTGATGGGAAGTGGCGTGCGTGCTCCCAGAGGCTGTCCTACAGAGTGATGAGAGAATTCGGTCACTTTAAATTAAAAAAACAAAATTTGCTTAGAAGAAAACTACAACCGTAGCTATTATTTGAGTCTGTTTAAAAGTTTAGTTGCCTGTTGGAAAGTCTGGTGGAAAATTGGGTGAGCATGGGGACACATTTTTAAAAACACAAGACAGCTGGTGTTATTTAATCACTGCTGATAAGGGGGGAAGTCTAAGGCTTAGAATTCTTCTTGGTTGTTGTAGAAGACCCTTGAGTTGCAGACTCAACCCCTCCACTGCAGAAACCAGAAAGTGAAAACTCATCTTCCCTGCCTCTCTGGAAGCCCCCTGTGGCCCTGTTACTCAGTTCTGGTGCCTCTTCTGCTCTTCATCCTGCCTGAAATCCCGGGACACCTGACGTGCATCAGCCACCCCTAAGGATGGCAGAGCAGGAAAAGAGTAGAAAACAAGAAACTGTGGGCTGCTTGTGCTTGGATTCCTCTTGTACGAAGCAGATAAATTCCTTAACTCACAGAAGTCACTCTGTAGGGTTTTTATGAGACATGGCTGAACACAACCCACTGGATATATTAATACTTACTCCAACATCAAGAAAGTGGCAAATATTACAGAACCTAAAAGAAGGCAATTTTCAGTGTAAATCTTTTTGCCCTTGTGTTTGTTAATTTTATGTGTCAACTTGAGTGGCCACAAGGATGCCCTTTGATCAAAGGGCATTTGATAAAACGATTCTGAGTGTATCTGCATAGGGGAGAAACATAATTTATTTTCTTTCCCTCTTTTAGGTTCTTCGTTGAGACACTCCCGAAAACAAAAGTCAAATTAGCAAAAGAAAAACAAGTAGAAGTTTGTTAACATGTGCTGCACTTTATCACTCAGAAAGAACTCAGCGTAAAAGTATTTCTCTCTCAAGGCAATGGCTTAGGGGCCCTGCTTAAACGGCATTTCAGCAGAGAGCCATAAATCCTATTTAGTGACAAGACAAAGGAGAGAGTAGGTCCAATCTTTTAAAAGGCAGGAAAATGTAGGAAGATAGTAAAATCTGTTCCTAGATTCTCCTGGTGTCTGCTGGTGCCTTCTCTGGGCAGATAAGCAAGTGCTGTCTCCAGTCAGGAAGGATTTATGTCCTGCCTTCAGGCAGACAGAGCCTGAGGCAGAGTGTTTGCCTGCGTTTTCAGTGTCTTTAACTTAACAATCCTCAATATTTTGGGGAGAAATTATTTTGGTTTCCTTTATCTGGGAGGGTGTTTCTGGATGAGGTGAACATGTGAATCCATAGTCTCAGTACAGCAAATTGTTTTCCCTCATCCAGTCAAAGACCTGAACAAAACAAAAAAGGCTGAATAAGAGGGAACTCCTCCTGCCTGATTACAGGAGCTTAGACATTGGTCTTTTCCTGCCTTTGGATTTGAAAGAAAAAATTGACTTTTGGGTCTCAATCCTGCCAACTTTAAGACTGTAACTTACACCATTGGCTCTCCTGGTTCTCAGACCTTTGGACTCCAACTAGAACTACACTCTCAGCTCTCCTGGGTCCCCAGCTTACTGACTGCGGGTCTGGGGACTTCTCAGCCTCCATAATCACATAAACCAGATCCTTATAATAAATTTCTCTGCCTCTCTCTTTCTCCGTATATATACGAAATGTAAGCATATAAAATTCTCAACCTCTAGAGGACTCTGTTTGGGAGGTATGGTAGGCAGGTAGCCCTGCCAAAGATGTCAACATTCGAATCCCCAGAACCTGTGATTATGTTGCCCCACATGGTTAAGAGGGCCTTGCAGACGTGGTTAAGGATCTGAGATGGGGAGAGAATCCTGGATTACCCAGGTGGGCCCAATGTCAGTCATCACAGGGTCCTTATTAGAGGGAGGCAGAAGGGTCAGAGACATGGATAAGAGATATGAAGATGGAAGCAGAGTTCAGAGAGGAAAAAGGATGCTACATTGCTGACTTGGAAAATGGAAGAAGAGGCCATGAGCCAAGGAATGTAAGCAGCCTCTAAAAACCGGAAAAGGTAAGAAAATGGATTTTTCTCTAGCACCTGCAGAAAAAAAATACAGCCCTGTGGAGCCATTTTAGACTTCTGATCTCCATAATTATATCATAATAAACTTGTATTGTTATATTACTAAGTGTGTGGTAATTTGTTACAGCAGCAGTAGGAAACTAACATAGGGACTCCAATTAACAACAGTATAAACACAACTGGATTCCTGCAAGAGTTCCCAAAGAATCACACAACCTCCAGTCACCTCTCGGATCCGTTTAGAACACTGCAGGGGCAGCATGGAGCCCTGCCCTTTCAGCGGATTAAAATTTTCCTTCCTAATTTAATGAGAATAGCAATGTAGACTTAAGGGCAAATCTAGTTTCTTTCATCCAAAATTGGCTTTTGAATTCAGCTACCCAGAGGTTTTTGTGACTGGTTTTTATATCTACTGAGTGGAAATTTCATTCATGTGACATTTGATATAGAGCTTTCTGAATGCATGATTAATTTTTGCAGATCAGATATTACTACATTATCAAATTTATAGAAAGTAGCAAGGTAATTATAAGGCAGCTATTTTCAGCATACTCTACCAGGTTATTTCTCTGCCAAATCATTATGCCCTGGGAAATAGCGCAAGGCATTATGGAAAACAAGTTTGCTCTCATGAGCAATCAGTTCGGATAATTGCATCTTTATTATTGACAGTTCCCTTAGGAATCTTGGGTCTTGAGATCTGCTCTTCTCTGGGACTGCAATTCATTAAGGTTTCCATCCTGAGCCAGTTGTAATTAAACTGTGCTCCTTTTCTCTTATAGCTTGTGTCACATAGCTTATTTTCCCCAGCAGGCCGTACTTATTGTAGAAATCCAGCTGTTAATTTAATCTGAGACCCCTTCCTATCTGTCATTTTAAGGAATTTCCTGTCAGTTCACAAGTTCAGCAATTTAGCTAAATGAACATAAAATATACCTGCTTCCTCAAAAAGAAAACAAAAAGCACAAAAGGAAAAAGCAAAAGAAAAGAAAAGAAAAGAAATACAAGGTAGCATCTCGGTTTGCATCCGCTAGAAAGTAAAACTAGTACTTGCAGACATTCACAGACTGACACCATGCTGATGGCAATAATACTAGGTAATGAATTTAACATCCTAAATATAGATTAATTTTTAGTTCTCTTCATTCTGAAATTAAACTGCCTTGTGATTGGTATGGCATGATATGATAAACACATTTCTGGAAGATTCATAATTTTTTATCCCCTTTCCAATAGGATTCTCTTAACTGGCTATAATCATTCTTTATTTTATGCACAAAGTGAAAGAGATTTGTTTGTCTATTTACTTGTTTGTTTTCACTGACAAGAAATAATGCGTCATTAACTGCATCCCTTGTTAGTTGTCATTATCAGTTTTGAGGGATAACTTTGTCTCAGCAATACAGGTTCTCCCCCATTAAGAGTACGAAAAAAAGTCTCTTTGTTCATCCAACAATCTAATAAATATTCATTGAGTGCCTTCTTTGTGAAAGGCCCAGTGCAAGACAATGCATAGAACATAAAACTGTCTAAGATAAGCTCTATTTTCTGGCAATTTACTGAGACAAGTTATATATGTTGACTCATTCTCTATCTCGAAGAAGAACTCAGGGACTCCTCATTGCACTTCCTTTCCCCTGCCCCTCACTCATCACGATGTCTGGGAGAGAGGATTTGATAACAGAAAGTCTGAAGGAAAAGTTCTTAGTTAAGAAGCATGGTCTGGTCATGAGGTTATTATAGGGACAAACAAGAGAACAGGAATAAAGAGAAAAATAACGGCACAAAATACATTTAAAAAGAAAGACTTAAAAGAACTTAGCAACCGATTGTCCGTATAGGTAAATATGTAAATAAATTTAAAAGTCAGTTTTTCCTTTAATTTTTAAAAAATACATACAAGTGTTTAAAGCAAAAATTGAAACACTGCCTTATGGAGTTTAGTATAATTACATAGATACAGATATATGTAATACATATGAAAATTATAGCATAAAGGATAGAGTTGGATAAGGATAAATGAAAATCTCCTCCATTGTTACTAATGTGAAGTAAGTAAAATATTTACTTCATGCTGTGAAAAGTTAAGGGTATATATTTTAATTTCTACAGCAACCACTAAAATTTAAGGCAGGGAGTTACAGCTAAAAAGTCAATGGGTAAATTAAAATATAATTCTAAAAAGTATTCAAATACGCTAAAAGAAAAAAGGAAAGAAGGAATAGAGGAAAGAAAAACAGAGAAGATATACAGAAAACAAAGAATAAAATGATAGACCTAATCTAACCCTATCAATAATTACATTAAATGTTAAAAATCCATACCCTCCAATTAAAAGACAGAGATTACAAGATTAAAAACAAAGACCCAATTATTTTCTATACATATGAGATGCAATTTAAATATGAAGATGTAGGTAGTTTAAAATTAAATAGATGGAAAATGAGGTGGCATGCAAACAGAAAGGGTGAAGTGGCTGTTTAATATCTTTAAAGACAAAAAGTGTTATCATAGAGATAAATAAGGAATTTTCCTACTTATAAAAGTGTCAATACATTGGGAAGATATAACAATCATAAATGTTTATGTGTTTAATAACAGGGTAACAAAATACATGAAACAAACATTGGCAAAATTTAAAGGAGAAATAACTCCACAAACATAGTTGGAGACATCAAATCCCATTCTCAGCAAGTAACAGAACAACTAGACAGACAACCTGCAAATATACAGAAGAGATGAACAAAATTATTATCTTTTTTTATTTTTTTGAGACAAGGTCTTGCTCTATCGCCCAGGCTAGAGTACAATGGCATCATCATAGCTCATTATAACCTCAAATTCCCGGGCTCAAACAATCCTCAACCTCCCAAGTAGCTGGAACTACAGGCACATGCCACCATACCCAGCTAATTTTTTTATTTTTTGTAGAGATGGGGTCCTGATCTTGCTCAGACTGGTCTCAAACTCCTGGTCTCAAACAATCCTGCTGCCTCAGCCTCCCAAAGTGCTAGGATTACAGGCGTCAGCCACTGTGCCAGGACTATCTTATTTTAATTGCCATTTATAGAATAAAGGAACTATATTCTGGGCTATAAAACAAGTCTAGTAAACTTCAAAGGTATTAAAATTATACAGAGGATATTCTCTGACCACAATGGAAAATGAATTAGAAAATAATGTATCTAGAAATCTCCTTAAAATATGCAAATTAAACAAATGATGCTATATAAGCTGAAGGACAAGAGGAATTGGAAAATACTTTTAACTGAATAACTAAAAATACAACATATCAAAATCTGTACAGTACAATTAAAACAGTGCTTAGAGGTAAATTTATGGCTTTAAGTGCTTCTATTATAATAAAAGAAACATCTAAAATCGATGACTGAAGATCTCCCTTGAGAAACTTTAAAAAGAACAAAGCATAAGCAAGGTATACAGAAGAAAGGAAATAATAAAGTTAATAGCAGAAATCAATGAAAGAGAAAACATAAAAATAGAAAAAGTCAAAAGTCAGTTCTTTGAAAAGCTCAAAAAGATTTATAAACATTAGCTAGACTAAATTAAGAAAATGTTGAGATAACAAATTATTACTATTGAGAATGAAAGAGTGGTTACCACTAAGATAGTATACACATTAACAGTATAATAAGAGAATACTATTAACAACTTTATGCCAAAAAATTGACCAATTTAGATGAAATGGACCAATTTTTTGAACAATATAACTTACTAAAACTGACACAAAATAAAAATTTGAAAGGTCCTATACCTATTAAGGAAATTAAAATCATTACCAAAATCTTTCTTTAGAGAATATTCTAGGCCCACATGATTTCACTGATGAATTCTATGAAATATTTAAGAGAGAAATAACATTCTTAAACACATTATTTCAGAAAATACAAAGCAGGGAACCTTTTCAATTCACTTTATGAAACAGCATAATTCTAATCCATAATCTGACAAAGATTTTATTTTTAAAATTATGTATATCTCTAATATAGCCTTAAATTCCTTAAGAAAAATATTAGCAAATCAAATACACTGAGAACTTCTTTTCATCAAAAGACACTAAGAATTTGAAAATTGGAGATATTTGCAAAACACAGAACCAATAAAAAGGTTGAATCCAAAATATATTTTGAAAAAGCTTTTGAAATCAATGAGAAAAAGAACAGTCAACACAATAGAAAAGTGGGCAAAAGACTTAAATAGGCATTTCGTAAAATATGATATCCAAATGGCCCATGAACATAGAAAAAAGGGTTCAACTGCATTAGTAATAAGGGAAATGCAATTAATATCACATTGTGGTACCATTATGAACCCACCCAAATGGAAATATTAAAAAATTGATAATACCAGGTGTTTTCAAGGACATAGAAAAATGGGAACTCTAATACACTGCTGGTGAGAGTGGAAATTAGTACAACCACTTTGGAAGACTGTTTGCCATTATCCACTAAATTTGAAAATATGCAAAACAAATAACTCATCACTGCTACTCCCAGATATATACCTAACATAAATATATACACATGTGTAGACAAAGATGTATACAAGAAAAGTCACAGCAATATTACTTGTAATAGGCAAAAATTAGAAACACCTCAAATGTTCATCTACAATGGAAGGGATAAATGTGATAGATTCATGTCATGGAATAGTATACAGCAGCAAATCAATCCAGCTACACACAACAGTAACAAACCTTACAAACATAATGTTGAGCAAAAGAAGCTATATACAGAAGAATATAGCTTCTGTATATAGAATATATTTATATAGCTTTTAAAAATAGACATAATCAAACTACAGTGTTTAGAAATGTATTCTTGTACACAAGTGTAAAGAAAATAAAGGAGTAATTAGCATAGTAGTTAGCACAGTGACTATTTTTGAGCTGATCGTGATTGGAAAGCCGCAGGAGGGGGCTCCCAGGGTATGAGAGATGCACACATTCTTCACCTAAGTTATGATTACATGAGTTTTCTTTGTAATCACTGAGCTGTATTTTTTATTTTGTCCACTTTCCCTCTGTGTCATTTCACAATGGAAAAAAAGGTTAAAAAAGGAAAAGAAGTTGCGCGAGTCTGTCAATTCATGTTAAAGTGCTACAAAAAAGATCAAATGGAATGAAGGAGGAAAAGCTTTAACATTTAATAGTTGCAGGTCATGTGTGGTCTTTGGAAGAACAGTTTCAGGGAAGTAAGAGGGACAAGAAGTCAAACAGCCAGGAGTTAGGAGTTAAAAATAAGCAGATAACAGGAAGCAGAGGCAGTAAATCCCACCTATTCCTCTTTGGAGGTAAAGAAAGAAAAAGGCACAATGATGCAAGGAAGGATGATGCTATTTTTTTTTTTTTAAATTTTATTTCTTGGTGAGCCTCTGGAGTGAGAAGATTTGAGAATACATTTGTGGACAAAGGGAAATGATGCATAGAGAAGGGAAACTGTAAAAAATATGACTGGAAGAGGTGATAATTATTGGATCAACACCCTCTACATTGTGGCCTCCAACCCTTTTCACCTTTTTACATGTCTTCCTGCCCTTTGCCCAACATTTAGCAAAGCATGTGGGTAAAGACGTAGAAATAAGAGGAGGAAGAACAAAGCTGAGTTCTCACATTCTCTATTTTCCATCAAGGTTTTCCCAGCCAAGAGTAGCCCAGAGTGAAGAGGAAGAGGAATAGTTTTACACTGAATGAGGGATTAACATCTGAAATAAATCATACCAAAGTTTTGAAAGCTTGAAAATGGAATGTTCTGTTTATACCTGAAATTGCCCTAAGAAGCAAAGAGATCCATTGAGGTAAAGATTCAATAAAACTTAAAGGCAATTAGACAAGGGGAATAAGCTTTGGTGAACTCTTGTACAGAATGATGACTATAATAAATAATACTGCATTACATATTTCAAAATTTGCTAAAAGGTAGATTTTAAATGTTTTCACCATCAAAAAATGGTAAGTATGGATTTGTTAATTAGATTGATTCAATCAATCCACAATGTAAACATATAGCAAAAATCACATTGTACCCCATAAATATATACAATTATTATTTATCAATTAAAAATAAAATGTTTAAAAAATCCTAAAGACAATGATGATAGAGAAATAAAGCTAGTTAGTGATTTCCCCCGTCATGACGCTGAAGCCCTCATTTGCCCATTTGTCAGGTGTTTGCAGCTGACTGCTCTTAGCTTTCTTAGGATTGCCTTCTGCCAAAGATAGCCACCCTTCTGAGGTCATGCCTCCTCCCTGAAGGCAGCTTGTATCCAATGACTGGTCCGTGTAGGAGACCGTGCAGGGCCCTCCCAACTCCAGAGCTCCCCATAGATGACACGAAGCTTTGGCTATGTTTGCCACTCAGCTTCTCCTTTTACCCCAGGGTTTCTTAAACTCAGCACTATTGATATTTTGAGCTGGATAATTCTTTGTTGTGGTAGCCACCCTGTGTATTACAGGGTATTTAGCAGCGTCCTTGGCCTCTACCCACCAGCTGCCTATATGTCTCCAGATGTTGGTAAATATATCCTGGTGCGTAAAATCTTCCCCAGCTGAGAACCATGATTTAATGCTGGCCCCTTCACTCCCCCAGGTGTTGCTCCTGAGAGCACTGCACAATAAACTTCCTGCATGCAAATCACTGTATCTGTGGCACACCCCAGTGAGTTCAGCTCACTCAATAAACTCATGTGCTTATTTATTGGTAAATTATACCTGTACTACTGTAATTATATTATAAACACTATAGAGTATAAACAAAAAACAGTTTAAGGTGAGATAAAAAAATAAACATAACTAGTAGTTCCAGCTTTTTCCCCTGCTCCTCAAAAGAATGTTTACTAGCGCCTCTTAGGGAGCCTAAACCCTGCATTGGAGACTAGTGCTCTGGGAGCAGGGCCAGAAAGGCAAAAAGAATGTAGGTGGAGGATTTAGTCTTAATAATCCTCTGAGTCAGGGGAAACGGGGGTGAATAGTTAAAATAAAAACTTTACAGGCGATACAGAGACAGAGGTGGCAAGGTAGAAAAAGTCATCAGTGTATTTTCAGATGGCATCTATCACTTACTTTGCAGGTATCAGATAAAGGGGATTGGTGGCTAAACACAGAAGTAGAGCAGGCATGTCTGACAATGCCTACAAGCTACCTGTTAACATTCCTATGGAAAAAAGTACAACAGAAGTTTAAAAGCTGGCAAGGGCAGTGAAAAGTAAAGATAATGGAGATCATGAATCAAAGTTCAGAGGGAATTGCTTTTAATTGTATCATTGTTGGACTAACGGTAAGTTCTTGAACTTCCAACATATTTCTGTTACATCTGAACTGAAATTAGGCCCCCATTACACACTTTTATGAACCTATTAATATAAAATCATACTATTAGAAATAATAAGGATTTTTAGAAATTCATACAGAAATTGGCAGATAATTGTAGTAAAAGACATCATTCCATTATCAGTCCATTTTAGATGGAGTGGTAAAAATAAATGAGATAGAGGCTTTGATTAATATAAGTAATAATGTTGAAAACATGCTTTTTTGCATTTACTTTTAAGGCCCAAGTTTCTAACCTCTCTTGGAGGATTCCTCAGCTTTTTCTGGGAGAGTTTTAGGATAATAATCCATTAGTCCTAGGATCAGCTCCCTCAAAGATGGGGAGCTATCCACCTCTGTGTACCCTTTAGCAAAACATGGGACAAGCTCTTCCCTCAAATACCATGGTATGTGTAAACTGTGTGATATTATAAAAAAAAATGATAAACTTGATTAGAACATTCTTTTTTTCTCAGGTAATCAAAAAACCAAATAACAAACACAATAAAAAGCAAGATTGATAAGCCTACCTACGTAAAACAAAGCAACCACACACACAAAAAAATCCATTGTAAAAAATTCTAAGCAAAACTAAAAGCCACATAGGAAAATTATTTAAATCTTTAAAGAAATCTTAAAACTCAACTTTATGTCAATAAAATGCAAACCTTAGGTGAAATTGATATATTCTTAGAAAAATATAAACTACCAAAACTGACTCTCAAAAAATACCTTGTATTATAACTATTAAGCAAGTTTAATATGCATTTTAAAATCAACAAAGAGAATATATGAGCTGAAATGGATTTACAGGTGAGTTCTACCTAACATTCAAACACCAGATTATTCTGATTTTATTAAAACCCTTCAAAAAACTGAATAAAGAGGAAACAAAAATTCTCCACACTCAAACTCAAAAACTCAAACTCACAGGAAAAAAACAAAGGACATGTGGGCCAAGCTACAGAAGCAATGCAAAATACAAATGAACATATTAAAAAAGATCCAACTGCACTAGTAGCTAAAAGCTCAAATTAAAACCATAATTAGATGTCATTTTTGCTTCTTAAGTTTACAGTTATTTTGTGGGTGTAGGACATTGAAGATTGGTAAGAGAACAGATTGTTACAACTTTTATGGAGAACTAGAGAAATTGGCAAGATATATCAAAAGCCATAAAAAATGTATATTTTGAATATAGTTATTCTATTTATAGGAATGTATTTTTAGCAAATAATCAGAAATGTGGGAAAATAGGAATACTTAATATAAGAATAATAAGAATAGTTGATTAAAATTATAATATTTATATATGGGAAAGTGATTAAATATATTCTTATACACTCAAAAGAGTGGTCTGCACCATATAAATAATGCAAAGGATGAAATAATTTGAAAAACATTTGGTGACATACAAAAAAGAAAATGACACAATATTATATATACACAGGAGAATACAAAACTAGAGACGGAATATAGCCTGACTTTGTACAAAAAACACCGAAGAGTAAGATATTATCAAAACATTTATAGAGGTTATTTTTATGTTTCTAAGAACACTTGTGATATTTTTTTATTCCTTTGTTTTTCCCAAGTTTTCTGCAAGTATACATCACTTTATAACTAGAAAAAAACCAATGTAAATAGTATTTTTAAGTGATCAGATGAACTTTTCTATGGGTGAAGGATTATAATTAGATTGGGGTGTAGTAGAATTGATGGAAAAACTTTGACTTGTTTTAGGAAACACTGAAGGAGAATTAAAAAGAATATGTATTATAGAAAGCACAAACTATTTGGAGTAGACATAGATTTTAATCTTGGTTCAGCCACTTATTAGATATGTCATATTTGGAGCTTCCTTATCTATAGGCTAAAGGTCCTTCCTTCCAAGACTCCCATTTGAAATTGATGAGCTTACATATTGAACTGGCCTTTCACTGTGTCTGATGGAGAGTAGGCTTTCCATAACAGTTAGATCCTGTCCCCTTCTTAATACCTGAATCTTATCATTTGATCTCTCAGTTTTGAGCTTTTGCCTAAGATCAAGTTGATGCTGCCAGTATTTCCACTATGGCCAATTAAAACCCGATTCCATAAGGCCCTATCCATGTAAGGTGAATTTAAAATTACATTTGGCACAGCCCAATATGAAAGTATATCTCCTTCAAGCATAATTAATAAAAGAAGGAAATAATTCAAAGAGGACTGAAAAAATGTTAGCTGAATTTACAATTATTTGATCTCATGAATCATTTCATTTAGATGTCAAACCAGTTGTACATGGAGATCATTAAAGTGAGTCAATTTATTAATGAGATAATACCCTAATTATCCATTTTCTTCTCTATCAGGAATTTTAAGAAGGACAGAAAATTCCATATTGTTGTGAAGGGCAAAATAAGAACTTTTCTCACTGAACTATTTTTAAATTGCTCTGACATGTTATTTTATTTAAGATTAGAAATAGTTTCAGAGGTATTAATAGAATCAATAAATAGTGAAATGTCACCAATATTTGCTGTTGATAATTTTTTGTTGATTTTACTGAGTTGATTATAAAGAACTTGAAAACACCAGGCACCTGTTTCCAAAATATCTGGCTTGTTTAAATATACACAAAACAGTACTATACATTTGTATATAGATATTCTAGATTAAAACAACTGTTTATACAATGACTTTATACCGACCTATATTTTTATCATCTCAAGCAAACATTCTTTGTCTTGAAACCTTGAATTAACCAAGAAAATATCTCGGTGTGAGGAAAATGAATTTTTCTTTTTGGGGCATTATATTTTATTTCTATCACAAAGCTGAAAAATTGAGCAATGATGTTCCCTGCTTGTTCTTCTCAGCTGAATGGAATGGAAAATTATACAAAATTGAACAAAGACACTGCCGGGACCTTCTCAATTGCTTGGAAATGGAAGTGTTTATTCAGGCATTTATGTGGTGGCCCTGGCTCACCGTGCCCTTGATTCATATAAACTGTTTTTCCAGAGGTGTAAGATAAGCAGCCCAAGGCATGTGCTTTCTCCTCCACTTCGTTTCTGCTGAACTTTTCCAACTAGCACCACTTAGAGGTCCTGAAGGAAAAACCCTTTGTGTCTGTCCTATCTCACCTGGACTCCTGCAACAGGCACCAAAAGGTCCATTAGCTTCCATCTTTGTTGTTTTATGATCCATTCTCCACAAGCACCAGAGCCAACTTTTTAAAGTCCTCAAATGGTGGCCAGGTATGCTTAGAATAAGCTCTGAACCCTTTCCCTGACCTACAAAACCCTATGAGATTGGGCCTGGTTTGACTTCTCGCACCACTATCCTTTCCTCATGGCCTCTAACTACACTGTTTTACTACTGTTCAAACACACCAACTCCATTCCCGCGAGAGGACCCCGGCTCTTGCTGTATTCTGTCTACCAGGAACATCTTGTCCCTAGACTTTCCCACAGCTGCTGCCTTTTTTTGCAGTCAGGTCTCTGCTCAAATATCATGCTCTAAGAGAGACCTTCTAACTTTCTAATCTAAGGTAGAACAGGCCTGTCGTTGTCTCTATGCCACTTATTAGCTGATACTGCTTTATTCATATGTCTATTTTATTGTTTATTGTCTTTCTACGCCTCACTAAAAGTTCATTTTCATAAAGACAAATATCTTGTCAATTATAGTCACCTCTGTATCCTTAACCTCAAGGACAGTGACTAACACATAGTATTCAGTGGATAAGTATTTTTACATGAACAAATGGATTCATCTGTGCTACTAATCAATCACAATTTTTTATTTCCAAGCAATAGAAACAAACTCCTGCTAATTGACCAGAAAAGTATTTATTGAAAAATATGATGGTTAATTTTATGTGTCAACTTGACTGGGTCACAGGTTGTCCAGATATGTGGCTGAACATTATTTTGAGTGTTTCTTTAAGAGTGTTTTTGGGTGAGGTTAACATTCAAATGGACAGACTGAGTGAAACAGTTTGCTCTCCCCAGTGTAGGTGGGCCCCACCTAATCAGTTGACGGTCTGAATAGCACAAAAAGGCTGACCCCACCCCCAGTAAGAGAAAATTCTTCCTGCCTGGCTGCCTTTGAACTGGGATGTTGGTTTTTTCCTTCCTTGAGACTTGAACTGAAACTGAAACTCCCCCTGGGTCTTGAGCATGCCAGGCTTCAGAATAGAAATACACCATGGGATCTCCTGAATCTTGCCCACCTACCCTGCAGATCTTGGGACTTGTCAGCCTGCGTAGTTGTGTGAGCCACTTCCCTAGAATAAATCTCTTTATATATGCATATCTTACTGGTTGTTTCTCTGGAGAGCTCTATCTAAAACAGAAGGATATTAAGTGGCTCATAGAATAGCCAGAATAGTTGGAGAAAGAGGCTTGGAAAATGCGCAGGAACCGAGGCCAGAAGGCCAGAATCACAACTAAAATGAGGCTAAGGAACAGTCTGGCCAGAATGGTGGTCCTTTAGCCCTGCTAGTCAAGGCCCCCGGACAATCTACTACTGTAGCCACCACCATAGCTTCTGCCGGAGCTGTTTGCAGGTGTTCCCACCACCGCAGTGAACTCTCGCTGTCCCTGTTTCTTTATTTTCTCTTCTCCATGCTTAAGTTTCCTTACAGCGACAATTTTGGCTACATGTCTACAACCCTAGTTGAGGGTAAGTTATGAAAAAATACGCCTGTGAGACTTTGTAGTAGAAAATGAGTCTTGTCAGCATAAAATTATAAAATGTAAAAAGCAAATCATTGCTTTTTATGTTTTATTATTAACCATGGCCTAGAAATACATTGATCTTGCTGAGTTCATGACAGACCTTTTCATTTATTCAACAATCACATACTGAATATTGAATATCTTCTAATTTCCTCTATGATAAATATTTGCTGAGTCAATGACTATAGAAACTTGACTACAGTCTCAATATTGGTTACAGTTAGCCCCATAAAATATGAAGAGTCCTATAAAATCCTAATGATATCAGGTATCTCTATGTAGCTCTGCAAGGATGATGAAAAGACTTACCTCCACTGCAAGGCCAAGAGGTCATGATTATGTGATCTCCTTTGTGAGCACACATTCACAGCAGAGATAGATTTGGACTCTCAACCCAGGTGTTGCACTCCCTGAGTGACTATTGGCAGGTCTCTAAGCCTTGGTTTCTTTACCTATAAAATGAGAATAATAAAATTATAAAAGGTTTTTTATTACTTCCTCGCCAAGTTCTTTTGAAGTTCATATAGGATAATACATGAGTACAAAATATATGTAAAGTATCGATATTATTGTTATATAAGTAGCAAGACTACTTATTGGAACTTACCTATTCTAATCCCAAGAGCTATTACTGTCTTTGTCAGTTTTGTGTTGCTATAACAAAAGTACCTGAGACTACATAGTTTTTAAAGAACAGAAATTTGTAATTCCAGCACTTTGGGAGGCTGAAGCAGGAGAATTGCTTGAGGCCAGGAGTTCGAGACCAGCCCGGGCAACATACAGAGAATCTGTCACTACTTAAAAAAAAAAAAAAAAAAAGAAATTAGCTAGCTGCAGCAGCGCTTGCCTACAGTCCCATCTGCTTGGGAGGTTGAAGCAGGACGATACTTGAACCCAGGAGTTTGAGACTGCGGTGAGTATGATCATGACGCCACATTCCAGCCCGGGAGACAGAGTGAAACCCTGTCTCGAAAAAAATAAATAAATAAATAAATAAATTTATTTTCTCACAGTTCTGGTGGCTTAGAAGTCCAAGACCAAGGTACTGACAAGTTTGGTTTTTGGTGAGGCGGTCTCTTTGCTTCCAAAATGGCACCTTGTTGCAGCATCTTCAGATGAGAAAAACGCTCACTTGGCAGAAGGCCAAGGGTGCTAACGCTATATGAAGCCTCTTTTATAAGGGCCTTAATTCACAAGGGGTGGAGCCCTCATGACATAATCACCTCTTAACGGCCCCACCTCTTAATCCCATCACATTGGCCATTAAGTTTCAACACCTGAATTTCGGAGGCGTGCATTCAAACCGCAGCTGCTATGGTTTCTCTCTTGTCCTATGCTCTAAACATGCAACGGCCCCTCACACTCCCATTCTGTCTTCCCCTGTCACCTTGCTGAAGTACAAGCATCTCTCATATTCTGGGTCCTCTCAAGGGCTTTCTTCTTCCCTCTTGACTTCATGCTTCGTGTGGAGAGATTTTTGGCTACACCAGCAGTTCTTTCTTCCCAGGGGTGGAGCGATTAATCTGATTGATGAGTTTGGGGTAGCAAAGTGACCCTCTTCAGTCTAATAAGCCCTAATGTCATTTTTGCCCTATCTATCATGTTGGCCTTTTTGTCCTATTCCTTGACCAAACCTCTCTAGAGAAATAAAATTCTCATTATAACGTATATCATCTATATGTGTTATCTTGATCATTGCAAAATCTTACATCTTGGAGGTTTGATTAGTTCATGCTACAGCTGGCTATTTAACACATGGAGTGTTTTACATCTATCAATCCTAGGCAAATCTGCACTTCTGATAGCCTAGCAGCTCGACCTTTATTCGTGATCAAAGAATTATAGAATTTTTCATTTGTGAACACTTCCAAATATGCATCATTCTAACTTAACATGGTAAAATATGGAAAACATGTTATGTGAAGAATAAACACAAGTCATGGTGCTTACAATACAAGAGAAGCACAGTGGGCAGATTTTTTTTTAAAGGCTCAGCTCAACAGGGAATAAAAAAAAAGAAAACACAATGTCTCTGCCCTGCTAAGAGGAACTTTGCCTTTGTGCGCTATTTCCTGGCAGATCAAAAGGCAGAGAAGCTCCAGCTTGTATTGCTTCCCTGGGATTTGAAAGAACAAAAGAAAAGTAAACACTGCTCTGCCTCCGAGAATGACATTTAGGCAAGAATAGTCTGTTTTATCTTTTCATTCCTTCTCTTCCTCCTTGATTATTAAACAAAGAAGAGTAATGGTAAGGTGGAAATCCTTTTTAAAATCATTTTTAGTTTGTGTTAAAAGTTTAATATTTTTTTTAAATTGCAGCAGAGCTTATTTTGTTTCCCTTCTTCAAATTATCTAATGCAATATTCAATTGTTAATTCTTGAGCAACTTTTAATTTTTTGTGGTGTAATCAAAATTTAAGACCAACAATTTACTTAAATGTTTTAGTATTCCAGGCACTATAAGGAATACTTTCAGTTAATGTTGATTGTAAATGACTTCCCTGTGCAAACTAAATCCTTCTCTCAAAGCCTTATTCCTAGGACTTGAATTTATTTTATATACTGCCATGGTCTGAATGTGTCTGTACCCCCATGCTATAGTTTGGATACAGTTTGTTGGACCCTACCAAATCTCATGTTGAAGTTTGACTCCCAGTGTTGGAGGTGGGGTCCCGTGGGAGGTGCTTAGGTCATGGGGGTGGATCCGTCATGAATGGCTTAGTGCCATTCTTGAAGAGTGAGAGAATTCTCACTCTTAGTTTTCACTAGAACTAGTTGTCGAAAAGAGCCTGACACCACCACTTTCTCTCTTGCTTCCTGCCTCTTAATGTGACCTTTGCACACCCTGGCTCCCCTCTGCTTCTGCCATGAGTGGAAACAGCCTGAGTCCCTTGCCAGAAGCAGATGTTGGCACCATGCTTCTTGTATAGCCTGCAGAACTGTGAGCCAAATAAACCTCTGTTCTAAATAACTTGCCCAGCCTCAGGTATTCCTTAATAGGAATGCAAAAATGGACTAAGATATCCCAAAATTCATATGTTGAAATTCTAACTCACAAAGTGATAGAATCAGAAGCTAGGGACTTTGCGAGTGATTAGATTATGAGAGTGGCACCCCCATGAATAGGATTAGTACTCTTAAAAAAGAGGCCCAAGAGAGACCCCCTGGCCCCTTTCATCGTGTGAGGACACAGTGAGAAGATGCTTTCTATAAACCAGAAAGCAGCTCCTCACCAGGCACTGAATCTGCCCATGCCTTCCTCTTCATCTTGGATTTCCAAGAACTGCAAGAAATAAAGTTCCATTATTTATAAACCACCTAATCTATGCCATTTTGTTATAGAAGCTCAAACAGACCTAAACTTACCCACCTCAATGATGTGCCATGGACAGAATCCTAAGAGTATTATCATGCCACACTTGTAACCTCAGTCACAGTGCCGGGCTCTTGGCCCTGCCAGTGGGAGCTGATTTGAGACACTCCAGTGGATGATTAAAGTTATGCTAGAGTGTTCAGTTTCAGTCCTCACTGAAATAGAGGCTTCCATTACCACCTCTGTCTCAGGAACCCTGCTCCAAATAGCAGTGTATGTGCAGGAGACACTTTCTCATTCAATCCAAAAAACACCACCACAAAAATAATCTTTGACTATTGCATCCAGTATCCTCATCCTCCAAATCCTTGTATGTTATCACAGGTCCCCATCTCTGACGGTGGTGGTCAGATACTGATATGAGTCACATAAAGAGAACAGAATTTTCTTTGGCAGTTTTTGCCAATTAGATCTAAGAATGTCTTTGATTTTAAAAACACCATGTAGCCTACATTGGATGCTCTTGATCCTGAATCCTTAACATCCTATTTTTATGGGTTTGCTCCTAAACCCTCTGGTAATTCCTTTTCAGTATCTTTCCAGGGCGCCTTTCCCTCTTTCTCTTATTGTGGGTATTGCCAGGCTTCTGTCCTTGGCTGTCTGTTTCTAACTCTCTGTACTGTTGATCACAAACCCAAGCCATTTCAGGGATATGTAGACAACATAAATAAATGGAGCAGGTGGTAGGGGAGAAAAACAATGTGGTTCTATTCTTCAGTTTTTCCATCCTTAATACAGTAAAGAAATCTTTTCTCTTATAAAAAAAAACAACAACAAAAACAAACATGGACAATCTTAAATAGCAGCTGATACTCAGTGTCAGGGGGATAAGGAGTATCTGAGTCCACAGGGGAAGCTGCTTCTCGGCTCCTGTCAGTCAGTAGGTAGTATGAGTATTAGCAAAACTTTTCCATGTCTCAAGAGAATCTGGAATTTCAAACTATTATTTGAAACCTCTGATATTGAAAATTTTGCTCAAGAATAACACGTCTGTATGCCACAAATAGCCTGCCAAAGAGAATACATCTCCATGCCAGAAATGATCAGTAGGTCACCAGTTGGCAGCTTTTTCACTACAGATTACTAAAGGTAGTGATTTTCAAACTTCAACTCATTGCTGGATCATGTAATCAGTCTAATGAGGTGCAAGTAACATTGTTAAATGAAATAGAATTGCATAGAAGAAAATAAAATTGAAAATAACAGAATATATCACCTTTAATAAGGGTATTATTACAGGAGACCAACGTGTGTGTGTGTGTGTGTGTGTGTGTGTGTGTGTATAGTGAGTCACTGTAAAAATAGTCTATTCCTAACTGTAGTCAAAAGGTTTGAAAATCACTGCCCAGGTGACAATATTCTTCCTCCTTAACGTCAATCGCCACTGAAATGCCAATGATGGTGAAATGTGCATCTGTAGGCAAGATTTTCCTCTTGGTACTTTAGACCTGGATTTTCAGTTATCTACTGGATATTATCATTTGGCTGCTCCATAAGTACAGTAACGGAATGGTTAAAACAATGGGCTTTGCTGGCAGACAGATCCGAGTTTGAATATTGGGATATCTCAGCCTGTTTTCTCATTCTTAAAATCAGGATAATTGAAATCTCTAAACAGAGTTGTCAAAATTTGTCCTTAGAACAGTGCCCAGCACATATAAAAGTAAACAAATATTGCTTGAGCACCGACCATGTTCCTGGCATTGTTCTAGGCACTGGAGATTGATAAGAAAATTCAGCCTCTCCCTGTGAGACAGTGCTGCTTTTCAGCATTTGAGAAAAAAAGTTGAAGTCAACAAAACATCTCCTTCACGTTTTGCTGGACATATACAGTAATCCTTTAAAAATGTATTCTATCAGTACCCTTTTCAAATGGTGTCTTTGAAGTTTACTAAGTTGTGACCACAGCATGACCTTCCTCTTCCTGCTGAGTGTCACAAGGTCTTCTCTCCCCTCCTGAGTGTCATGGGGTCTCCCTGCCCCAGCTGACCATGAGGCAATTCTCAGAGAGGTCTCGGTTGTGCTTGGGTGTAAAAGAGAACTTTTAAAGTTGTTGCATTAAGGAACCTGGGTTTCGGGTTCCCCAAGGTCTGGTAAATAAGATGATGCCCTTTCTCCCTGTGAAGTTTGTTGATAGTGATCACATAAACAGATACACACATGATAACATAATTTCAACTGATACCGTGCTGTTGTGTTATTGATGATGACAATGATGATAATGAAGAAGTAAAACCGCAAACACATCATTTCCCCACTTCTCTCTCCTTACACCTACCTCCTTCTCTTCATATATTCCTAGTTTGATGACTGGCATCACCACTCATTCACATTGGTGCCCAAGCCAGAGGCATCTGATCTAGCCTGCAGACTCGGCTCTGTGTAATTTCTGAAACCCATCCGCTCTGCCACTGCGCTATGCCAGATTCTATCATCATTTCCCCCAGGTCCTGTGGCAACCTCCCAACTGGCCTTTCTCCTTTCAGATCTATCCTCTTTCATGATATCATGACAAGAATGATGTCTTTAATAATACTACTACTGTTACTTTAGATAAATGATGGCCACTTAAAGATACATTTTAGAATCATAGAATTTGTCTGCCTCATTTTAGAGATGAGAAAACTGAAAGCCAAAACGGTAACCACTTTGGACACCGCCATTCACAGAGTTAGCAGCCGCACTCGGATGCAAATCTAGGTATGAACAGAAGTGTGAGTTTTGGGCTATGAAGAGAGTGACTGTCAGCCGAACAAAAAGATTACTGAAAATTACTGTTTGCCTTATATTCAGGCTAATCTACAAAAATGTGTATCATTTATTAAATGATTTGAGTAAGCATTGAGACACAAACTGAAGTTATTTGAGGTGCAAAATATTTAATAATGAATGTGTATTGTGTGTATGTGTGAGTGTGTATCTAAAAACAAGATTACTTATCATTAGGGGTAGGTTATTTTCCATAAAAATGAAATTTGGGCATATGATACCAATTAAAAATATTACTATGGTTGATATAAAAGCAGTAAAATCCAATTAGCTTTTTCATATGCTTTAAAAAGCATATGAAAGAAAATATAACATTATTGTGTAATCAAAGTTTGTTTACAAGATGCCCCACAGCTATTCATACCTTTTCTCCTGAAATTTAGAATGTAATTAATCATATAAAATAAACCTGAAGGAAAAAATAACAATAGTAGTAAAACTTGCCTAGAATTTTGAAAATTATAAAGAAAGGAGTTTTACACAAGAATTCAGCACATTGAAATGTGGCTAGTACAAAATAAAAAAAGAATAGAAAAGAATTCAATACAGACAACTAGCTTATCATCAGTCAACACTAAGTAAAAAAGGAAAATACTTTAATGAGAGAAACACTTCAGGCAAACATAGTCAGCTATGATGTTTTTAATATCTCAAGCCCAATAGCAATAGCACATACCACAAAAATCATGTCAGAATGATATGTCTCTTAGCAGTAGTGGTGTGATTGAGGGAAGGATGGTGATACGAAATGAGGAGATATTTAGATGATATTTAAGGCATGCATGTAGTTCAGGCATAATTATTTTTATGTTGGTTTTATATAAACTTATAGGTACATTATAACAAATCATGTTCCAGAAAATTCAATAGTAAAGAAATAATAGACATCAAATGCTTCTCTGCAAACCACAATTTTTTCTCAGCAGGAAAAAAACTTTAATTGAATGTCATCTTATTAGAAAGACATTATTTCATCCAGAGTTATAAAGTATACATAGGGAATTTTAGGAGTTGTATTAGTTAGAGCTATTCTGTAAGCACTACAGTCTACTACAGTTTGTTTAGGTAGAAAATGAACTTATTGAAAGATATTTCATAGTTCAGAGAATTGCCAGGTGAGCTGAGAAACAGGATCAAGATAACCCTCCAAGAACAATTCCTAGAACCACACCAAAGACCTGGCCCAAGCAGGAAGTTACCATGGCCACTATCACCTCCACATCAGCAAAAGGAATGAGCCATCCCTAATCTGTTTTTTCCTGCAGTACATTCCCAAAGTTAAGTCCCACTTCTGCCTCCGATTCACCAAACCAAAGTTATATGCCTGCAGCTTAGCCACAAGGAGGTCTGAGAATCTAATTTTCTTTGCAAACTACCCGGGAAGATGGAGCTCACAACGTGGAGAACTAGGAGATGAAGAGAGGGTGTTCAGAGCACATGGGAAATTTGATAGGTAAAATTCTAAGATGGCCCCCAGGATCTCTACTCCCTGGTAAACATGGTTTACCCATGATTAGTTATATGCCAGAGGGGATTTTTTAAATGTAACTAAGGGCCCTAAAATAGTTTACTTTGAGTATTAACTCAAAGGTTTATTAAATCAAAAAGGTGGTCTTAAAAACGCAAGCTCCTTGAGTTTGACAGCTACAGGGCAATGAATTCTGTCAATGACCACATGAGCTTGGAAGAGGATCCTAAGCCCTAGATAAGACTCCAGCCTCAGCTGACACCTTAATTTTAGCCTTGCAAGACCTGTACAGAGAACCCAGTTATGTCCTGCCTAGACTTCTGACCAACAGAACTGTGAGATAATAAGCTTACTTTTAAGCTAGTAGGCTTGTGGTAATTTGTTATGCTGAAATATAAAAAACACAGGCAGCTACCAACTACTGGTATGTCCCAGATGTATCATATATCAATGTTGGATGGTAAATAGTTAATAATCTTAAGCATTTCCAAAAGGCAAAATAACTGTAGTAAAGGTAATTTATATTTTCATTTAAAATTATTATGAACTTCTGTGTTAGGTGTTTAAGTGGATACTCTCTGGCATAAATTGAGATTTAGAAATAAAAACAGTTATTTAACAAGTTTTTGTACTATAATACATTATCTAAAGATATATATGTATATATATACTTATTACGATAAAAATTAAAGTTTGATTTTTATAACACCTACAATAAAAAGATTTACCAGGAAGGAAAGTTGTAAGAAGAAGTAGAAAAATGAACACACTGATAAGAAAACTAATCAATTTTCTGATTGAAGAACAGGTAATTACATGGTTTTATACAGCTCACATTCTGACTAATTGTCATAACCTTATCAACCATGAGGTTATAAAGTAAAATTATTCTGGGATAGAAATAGTTATGCTCCTTCTTGTCTCCCGTAACAGTTTCTTTAATGATACCTAAGAAAACAAAAGCATAAGTCTAAAAGAGACAGAGTCCATATTTAAAAATTAGTTGAAATCAATTACGTCAGGCTGTCTTGTTTTAAGAAAGAAAATTGGTAACTCGTTAAAAGCTCCAAATAAAACAAAACAAAAACAAAAACTGTACGGAAAAAGTCTAGAGAGATGTTATGGGAGATCTATGGGAAAATCTACACCCCTCCATCCAACTCTGAAACCTGAACATTTTATCAATCTGACATTCAATGACTTTTTCTGACAGATCAATAATTTTTGACCATTGTTCCTAAGCAAAACATGCTACAGATTACTGCATCTTGAGATGTAAGAATATCTGTGTATTTGCTCTCAGCAGACTCTATAACTCTGCTGTCCAATACCAGCCACTGTAATTGTTGCTACTATTAACATGTGACTATTGAGCCCTTGAAAGTTGGCTAGTCCAAATTGAGACTGATTATAAGTACGAAATACATACCAGATTTTGAAGATTTAGTTCAGTGGGGAAAAAACTCGTTAATAATTTTTATATTGATTACATGCTGAAATTATGTATTTTTACATATTAGTTAAAATACATTAATAACGTAATTCTACTGTTTCTTTTCACTTGTCAAAAAAGTTTTAAATTTTATACACTATATGTCTATAGGACAGCACTGTTTTGTAACATATGAAAATTCTGTACATTTCTTTAGGGATTCTATTATCACCTATGGAACCCTATCTTTCCAAGCTATTTAAAGAAAAGCATATCCCTTTTTTCAAGGGTCTAAAACTATGCCCTTGTCTATAAATGGGCTAATGAAATTATCCCTGTAGAGGCTCTAGTAGTTTTCATCATCAGCCACAACACTTGTTCTCCAGGCTCTGGCATAGAGTGTGAAAAGGGAAAAGACCTCCTTCCAGTGACTAAAGCAGATGTACCAGAAATTCCTTGTAGAGATTAAACTGAAAGCTATGGCAGCCCTTTTTGTTCATGTCCTCTAACATGAACCAAAACAGCAGCTCAGAGCCCAGTATGGTTTCAACACTTTAGTTTCCCATCTTCAGACAGAAAAGAGATAGTAATAATATAGGAATTATTTTTAATAGGGAATTAATAGGGAATTTAATGTGTAACCATTTGACTTATTTCTCTTTCTTAGTATCCAGAAATTTTCATCTCATGACATTTAACAGAATCAACTCTGGGTCAGGCCCAAAGAAAAAAGTCATTCATAATTTGGGGAAAGATCTCCAAATACAAAGATATAGTTCTTGAAATTAAAAACTCAGAATAAGATGCCACTCAAGCATGGGCATGAAATCAAGAAACAGTGGCAGATAGTTGAGAAATACCAATGTTGGATTTATATGAATATTTATATTACATATAATGGGAAAGCTCAAGCATGCTATCATGAGATTTCAGTATTTCCCTGTTGCTCTTGAGGGATTTTCATTTCTTCCCAAACAGGCATAAAACACCTTCACTCTACATCAGCCTATGATGCCCGTTTGCCATTTATCACCTCTGTGCAAGATTTCCCAATTTTTTTATCCCACTGGTAACCTGGATAAAGTCTTCGGTAGGATCAAGAGAGGCAGCAAAGAGGAAGCTGAAATGGGAGACAGAAGGTCAGCACTGAGGAAGAAATGCTTGAACTATCACTACTGAAATTGATTCCTATGCTCTTTCTTTGTCTCAACAAGCAAGAGGACTGAGAAAAGAAGATGTTTCCGTGGCATATGTAACATGAATGCTTCATTCCCCAATCAGCCTTTCTCACTCAAACCATCAGATATGTGCCTTTCAGGTTTTACCAGAAAGAAAAATGAAAGAGAGAGAGAGAGAGAGAAAAAGAGAGAGGGAAAGAGAGAGAGAGAGAATATCAAATTATAATTGATTTCCTTTAGAGCTTACTTCAATTTTCAATATTTTGATTTAGCTCTTTCAACGTAGCATTTTATTTTTACTTTGTTTTTTAAGACCTTTGAACAGCAAAACAGATTACTAGTAATATCTTAGACTTTTAATATTGATTGAAAACATGACTATTTGGGACAAAAAGTCATGCATAACTGAAATGGACATTCGTTATATTTGCCATTTTGCATCTATTTTCCTTTTTTGTCAACAATGTTCTAATGTTCCCTTGAGTAAACCACCCTTTATCCACCCTCAGCCTCTGTGGTTTAGATGGGGCTGACCACACCCCAGGCTCCTGGGATTGGCACATAATTGGATATAGTCAATCTTTTCTAAAAAAATTAATTTTTATTTTGAAATATTAAGAGGATACAAATGTTTCAGGTTACATGGATCATTTTTGTAATGCTTGAGTCCTGGTCATCCAAATAGTGTTCCTAGTACCCATTAGGTTGGTTTGTTCCCCTCCCTTCATCTCCCACCCCCACCCTGTTGCTTTCCACTGAGTTTTACTCCCCTCTGTGCACTTGTGAGCTCATCAGTGAGTTCCAATTTAATATGAGTTCATGTGGTGTTTGTTTTTCCATTCTTGCGATGCTTCACTTAGGAAATGGTCTTCAGTTCCATCCAGATTGTTGCAAAAAGTATTAATTCATCTTTTTTGATATAGTCAGCCTTCCTGCTTCAAGAATATTCATGTTCTGGGCCAACGAGAATCAGAATTGAGACTTTTTTCCTAACTGGTGGGGAACTTTGTTTTCTTCCAGAGTTATTGGGAAGGCTGGATGGAGATCCGAATCTCTAAAAACCACCTTTCAAATGTCAGAGATGAACCTGCCTGAGAATAGGGCCAACTGACTTGAGAGATGAAACACTGACATCCATTTGAGGCCCTAACTTATACCTAAACCAGCTTTACCTCTGTTGTCTTTAGGAATGTGAATCAGTAAATCCCTCAGACCAGTCAGGGTTCAAATTTTCTTTTTATCATGGTGATTGAAAACATCACAACAGACATAATTATTAAAATATTTATAATGACCTTTTTGTAGCAGGTTCAAATCATTGCCAAAAGGATCTAGGAAGAAAAGCCCTTTGAAGTGCTGCAATCGTAAACCTACATGCCTAAATTATACGAACATTTGGAAAAGAAAGCACAGTCCCCAGGCATTTAGAATGAAATCTAACCCATAAAGCGAAGTGTATCCAATTATATTACTCTAGCTGTTAGAATGCCTGAGCATGACAACAGATTATTGAATGCCTCAAACACACGGATTCAATACATTGTTATTCAAGCAATGCCAGTCATTTATGTTAGGGGCTTTCGACTCTCTAAGCCATGAGGCACTTTATTCAAAAGCAATTTATATGAAAGCCTAATATATGAAAACAGATAAAAATAGGAGTTATGATATGAGTGGACATGGGTGGCAGGCATCAAACCCTGCGCAATGTCCTTCCCTTACTCTGCCCTCACCCCTTTCCCCAAGGTCTCCTTGGACACCTGGCTTTACAGATCACGTTGTAAAATAACCAGATCTAAATGAACCTAAGATCCTAACTGATTAACTGTTTATCGGTTCAGATATAGTGTGTGTCATAAACACATTGCAACATTTCACATGACTTTCTAAAGAGCTCATATACTTGTCCCCCAAACTAACAACCTACTGCCAGCTTCAAACCCCAAAGAATTTAGGGTGAGTCTAAAGTAAGGTCTAGTGAAAGAGCTTGTAATAAAAATTAAAGCATCATGATATCCAAGATTATGAATGTTAGAGATGCTAAACCTTGCTCATAATAGATTTTTTTTATGATATAATATTCTTTGAAAGTTCAAGATAGACTACCAAATGCAATATTCCGGATGTTGCTGGGGAAAGAAAATAAGCCAGAAGTCTTTTGAAACTTTTCGCAAGAATTAGCTTTAAGTATTAGGGAACTTGTGAATTAGAGAATTCAGAACCAGAACAGTAAGAACTCTATTATAAACACATTATCTAACATTTACTTATATGTATCTATTATTATATACATATTATTTTAGGGATATGGAGCCAATATTTAATTAACCACACCTAAAGAAGGAAAAGAGGCAAATTCAACAAAGCAAAAAAAAAAAAAAAATCACTCACATTTGACTTTGGGATACCCTCTGACACAAATTCTCTACAATCAGTCTGACTCTATTCTAATCTCAGTAGCCTGGGAATAGCTTGAGAGTGTGAAGGCGAGGCTTTAAGGTCATTGCAGAATGCCATTAGTGGGTAAATAGAGAGTTGATCATTTGCTTTGAGGCTCATTCTTATAAGTATAGAGCTGAGGGCTTAGACGGCCATGTTTATTCTCCATCTCTCTCCTCTCAGCCCATCTAACCCAGACAGTACCACCCTCCCCCACTGCAATCTCTACCCTTTATGTCATTTCCATTTGTAGCACCCTTGTCACCACCCCTTTTCCCACAGATATCAACTTTAAATGCCTCGATATCAAGTGAAAAATTCATTAAGAGAATTTAGTATTCTTTGTACAAATTTCTTGAACAGATGGTTAATAATAGTTGATCATCACTCTGTATTTATTATGGAGCCAGAATATACAGAATATTAAGAGGTGATCATCCATAAACATCTATTCCAAGGACCAAAAATAAGCCCATGTGAAGAAGAGAATGGCATAGATAAAGCTGTTCAATTCAACATTCAATCAATAACATTAATTGAACACCTGTTATGTAAGCCAAGCATTGTACCAGGCTCTGAGAACTCACACAACAGGACAAAGATGTCTCTGTGAAGCATACGGAGATATAATTCCTTGGTGATCCAGTCTTGGGTTTGTGTTGTATTTAAATCAATAGAAATTGTGATCTTTTTTTTCCATTGCTCACAAAAATTCTTCACTAATCCAGGGTAATTTTCATTAACTTCTTGGTCCTTTGCTATATTCAGGACCCTAAAGTTTCTGGGACTGTCTCGGACTTTGCCCCAGTAGAACACTCTCCCAATTCCTGCTGCCCTGTCCCTGCCATCCTGGCATCCTGGTTGCCTTCTCCTCCATCGCACACAGAGCCCATCACAGCAGGCTTCATGTGTTGATAATGTTTTTATTATATGTTTAAACAGATCTTGTCTTTAGGGATCCTCCAGTCTAATGAAGAAGAAATATAAATAATATTTCAATATTGACATACTGTGATGTGTCCTAACAGATACAGGCACAAGTTTCCATAGAAGCATGAGAGAACAACTCTTGGTGAGCTGGGAGAAGGGGAGGCTGGAGCAGGGACAGAACTAGGAAGGCTCTGAGTAGGAAAGATGTCCTTTCACCAGGCGAAAATGGCGATGGTGCCAGGAACTCCTCCTGAAGAAGCCTAGATCAAAACTTATAAAAGGCCAACACTTTAAAGGCCTTTAATTACAAAAAGCACTCGGTTTTATCAAACATTTTTTTTTCTCTCAAAAAACGCTCTCACAATTTCTTGACAGTATTGGAGGATTACTATTCATATAGCTCCCCCGAATTTTATTTCCCTGGCATGAATTAAGGTAGCAGTTTCTCCATTTCCTGCCACCTCCACAACTTCCCCAACAAATAGGGGAACAAATAGCTACATACACGTGTTACTGTCAGGGAAAACTCCCCACCACACACACAACCAAACTAAAAAAGTCATAAAATCCATAACACGTCAAAAATCATGAACTGATGAATTGCATAAGGAATGAGAACAAAATATGAGAGGGTAGAGTGAACATAAAAATTAAATTTATAAATCTTCAAGCAATATTTAAGCCCATCTTTTTAGATTTTCACAATTCTTGTCTTGCTTAATATATTTGGGGAGAAATAAATATGTATAAACAAAGAACTCTAGGGATCTGTTCCCATTCCTAAAGGCAGGTCCTAAAAGCTCTGAAATTTGACCCAAAAAAGGCTATGAAATCAGAAGTACACAAAATGAATGATTCATCACAAATAGTGGCTTTGCTTTAAAATGCACCAAAAACAGAAATTCAAGATACATATTATAATGTAATTTTCACGACTATTTAAGAACACCTCCCCCCCGCAATGGAGCAACATAGTTATCCAATTAATTCAGGTGAATAAATATTATCCTTTAATTCATATCTCATTAGCCTGACACAAGCTGGAGCACACTGTTCTTTATCATACGAGGTACATTTCTTGCTGTAAAATGATAAATTTTAGGAAATAGTTTGCATAATGGAAGAGTAATTGCTCCAGAAAAGATGTGCATAACTTGTAATCTTGTAAATTAATTCGCCTGGGCTGCATTCCAGCTTTCCAGAAGAACAATTATTAACAAAGGAAAGCCCAGCAAATGGCAGGAAAAGAGCATGAATACTGCTGCACACCCCCTCCCAGGCACACCCAGAATTTGTCAGGATCCCATATGAAATCTTTTTTTTCCTAATAGTAATTTCATTAAAATACGTGCTGCAACTGAAGGTGTGAGTGGGAAAAAGGGCAGTGAAAGGAACAAAGCAAGAAAATGGAGTTCTGGAAACCACAAAGTAAACAACTGCTGATAAATTTGAGCATTTTGGTACAAGTGAGGGTAGTTTTGTGTGCACAAAAGATTATTCAGGATATCTTATTAATATCCTTTCATTATATTTACAGATGCTGAAGCTGAATTCTTCCTTCAGCTTTTATGTTCATCTTCTTATTCTAATTAAAAATCTAGTAAATATTTACAACCACTTATTATGGGGATTTAAATAATTCAAGTTGGCTTCCACTTATAAACTTGGTAACCTAAACACCTTCAAATATTGTAAACATTGTTTATAAATTTAATATATTCTATTTTTTTAAGATGTTTGATTGACAAATCCTCTCAAAATACTTAAGTAATTCAGATAAATCAAATTAGGTTTTTGAATATGGTGAAACTTGAGTCCTTTCAATGTTCTAGTACTGTGTATAACTTTTGTAATATTCATCAAAATCTATTATTCAGTTACACATTTGAGATTGAAATTATGATTATTACTCTAAGATATCAGATTTCTTCAAATGCATATAATACTAAGTATACATAAATTCCTAACATAATACTATGGTTCTGATTCCTTTAAACATTTTATACAATTCTAAATAAATATTTCCATAGTTGAATGTTGCATCTTTCGAGGGAGGCAATCGTGTTCTCTGCTAATATAGGCTACTTTTGACCAGCAATTTCGACTGGAATGAGATCTGCAACTTCAGACATCCAGGGCAATTCTCATCACCTACTATTTAAGTGGTTATTATTTCAGGAGTCACCTTAGCATACTTGAGACTGTCCCAAGGCTAGATACTTTGACCAAATCTAACATTCAACTTACAAAAATTCATAAGCTACACATCTTACTGCATACACCTCCATGGTCCAAGACACCAATGGTGCCTTTATAATCTTCTGGAAAGCTCTATGCAATCTGGGTCCCCCACTTCTACCCATTTCCTTTTTTTTTTTTTTTTGAGACAGAATCTCACTCTTTTGCCAGGGCTAGAGTGAGTGCCGTGGCATCAGCCTAGCTCACAGCAACCTCAAACTCCTGGGCTCAAGCGATCTTCCTGCCTCAGCCTCCCGAGTAGCTGGGACCACAGGCATGCACCACCATGCCCGGCTAATTTTTTCTATTTATTTTTAGTTGTTCAATTAATTTCTTTCTATTTTTGGTAGAGACAGGGTCTCGCTCTTGCTCAGGCTGGTTTCGAACTCCTGAGCTCAAACAATCTGCCCGCCTTGGCCTTCCAGAGTGCTAGGATTACAGGCGTGAGCCACCGCACCCGGCCCATTTCCTTTCTTATCTATAAAACTTCTACTACTCTTTTCCTTATTTACTCCACTTCAACCACGGCAGTTTCCCTGCTGCTTCTGGTACTTGCCCAGTGTTCTCCTGCCTCAGGGTCTTTGCACTGGCTCTTCCCGCTGCTTAGAATATTCATTCTCCCAGATGTAGTCATGGCTGCTTCCCAATAACCTGCAGGTCTTTGTTCAAACAGTACCCTGCCTTCTCTCTACTCCTCCTACTATTCCTTATTCTCCTCCCACTCAGTTTATTTTTCTATATTACTCAACATCATCTAACATACTACACATTTTAGTTATTTACTTGTTTATTGCCTGTTTCTCCTAAAACTCCACGAGGGGTAGAATTTTCTTCTTTTTTGTTTAGTGCTGAATCCTCATTACCAAAAACAGTGATTGACACTTAGAAGATTCTCAAAAAATATTTGTTGCATGAATGAATGAATGAAGAAGCTAACTTCTAGGTGCCCACAAAGAGAGTCTATGTTGATATCCTTTTAAAGAATGCAAAATTGTTCAAGCACTTCAGCTATGGTTTCTATGAGCAATGTGCAGATTTGGAGACAGCCTTTCCTGCTCCTCCAAGCAGGCCTGGAATGACCTCTGCCTGTTTTCAGCCATTACTGATGGTAATTACTCATGTTTGAAGGCAACATCAAATTTCTTTAAAATGTTTCTTAATTATAATTTTCACTTTTTGAAATCAACCTTATCCCATAATTAGTCCAAAGTGGTAACCGAAGTTTATACCCCAGTGCACTCCATTGGGCCTTTTTCCTGCAATCTCCTGTTTTCTCGTTTGTTCCATTAACCGTAAATGGGGCTGAGAGAGGAATAAATTGTTTTCTCATGATAAAAGGTCTGAATAGACTAATTAGGTCAGTCAATTCCCAGAGTGCAAAGGCTAAAATTTTCTTTCTTGGATATGAACCACATATCTGCAAACCACAGCACTGTTAGTTATCAAATATTTTGCAAATGTTCCCACATGAAACTCCCTCTGAGGGTGATCAGAAAGGTTTGGTACAGATCAGAAAGGATTTCGCCCACATGTTTATTGTGCAGGAGGAAACTCTGAGGGAAAACCATGCCTGCATTTCTGTTTTCCACTGTTAGCAAAAGTGGAAAAGAGCAAAAGAGCTCTATTAGCAAAAGAAGAGCCGACCTTGCAGCTCTCCTTGCTCAGAGTATCTGGCCATCTGCTTCATCTTTTTTATGGAAAGTACAGGGTTGAGGGGTGAGGAGTGGAAACACTTACCATTCATCTTCCTGTATCAATATCCATTATGTAGGAGTAAGAACATCTTGCCCTGACTTGTACTACCCCGGGGAAAACTAATTAAGCTCCCTTAATAAAGACAATTCCCAAATGTCCTATATACTAAGCCAACTTGGCACTTCCTCCACAGTGGTATGGGCTCCGTGAGAAGCCCCACAAAAGGACATGCCTGGGCTAAAAGCAAACGTCCAATGGCACTAGTGAGAAAAGAGTCAAGCAGAATCTTGGAGTTTTCAAGGCCACATTTCCATTGAATTCTGTTTTATTTAAACCAAAAGGTAAATATGCAATATCTGAATGTCTGTGGATGCCATATTGGATGATAGGAAGCCTTCAATTTCCATAGCAAGAAATAAACCAAACGATGAGTTATGACCTTGTGGATTACTCATTCTACATTGGGCATTATCCAGGGTATTTAGAAAAAATAGGGCCCCTGTTGTTTGAGACTAGACCCTAAGATTTTTTTTAGAAACCTCGAAGATTGGTTGTCTTAAAGAGCTACCATCACTAAAGAAGCAAGAGATTTTTGAGCTCTTAACAGATGAAAGTTTGGTTTTACATTTGGACAGACTTGTTTTTATTTTAGAAAAGCCATTTAAATAGCTCCTTTAGTTTCACAGATGTAAATAAAATATAGATCCACAGCTTAGGGAAGAACTTTGAGTTCATTACTTACCTGAAGCAGATGTTTAAAGTGAATAAGATACTATATATCATCACTCTTCCGTCTGCTTTCTGTTTTTGTATATTGTGGTTCAGAGTTATAGCTGTCTCTTAGTTTTATTAAAGAAGGAGTTTCTGCTTCTCTTATCATTTTTCTTGTTCTTTTAGGGTAGTTTATGAGAGGGTTATGTGCCAAAATGATTTTACTATGCCATCTAAAAACTGAAAGTGATCTGCCACACAATTTTGTCTTATCATTACCGCAGCTCTATAAGGTGGGTACACTCGGAAGGATAAATTTTGTTAAAATAAATAGAAGTGAACAGGAAATTTCTGCTTTCTTGAGGAAAGGCACAGCTCATTCCTGTTTAGATAAAAAATTACCTTGGACTTTTATGAACCTTTTGGTGGAAAAAGGTTGGGTTTTCTGGGCATTATCTGAATGACTAGAGCTAAATGTAGAAGGTGCTGAATTTTTTCTGTGTACTGTATGATGTGAGGGATTTTGAATTTTGCTGAATTTTGCTGGGAAGCTTGGAAAGAAAGGGACTAGTGGTCTGAGAACTGGAAAAAGGGGAGATGAAAATAGGAAATATATGAAAAAAAAAAGATGGGAAGGAGAGAGTGAGAGAGAGAGGGGGAGGGAGGGAGAGAAAGGCAGAGGGAAGGAAGAAGGGAGAAAGGGAAGAAGGGGCTGTGATATTTACAAGTAAAATGTCAATCGGTAGAATCTGGAAAGAAAGTTGGCCTGCAAGAAACTCCCTATGGCTGCGGGGGCAGAGCAGTCTCCTCCTGAGGTTTAAGAAGTGTGCTGGGCTGTGTTGTTAAGTACCTGTTATTTCTCTGCTTCCGCAATCACCTCCTCTGCTTTGCAATGAAGACACCGTCCACTCGCTCTCTAAAGCCAACCCCTCCAACTGTTCAACCATCACAGCAACCTCAGTGTCAACTGTCCCTCCTTTTTGTGTTTTCAATGTCTCTCATCTGGATCCATCCTATTTATTTTTAAATGGGAGCTAATCATTCCAATCTCAGTACTAAGTTTCTTCATCATCGCTCTTTCCCTGCCATTCTTTCATCTATCTCCCCTCTTTCACAGCTAAGCATTTCAAGAACACTATGTTTTCTTTCTTTGTCCACGTTCTCCCTGCACATTCATCCACAGCCTGCTTCAACCCAACTTTCATCCTCACCACACCATTGAAACAGCCCTGGCTGTGTAGGTTATCAATGACCTCCGGACACTAAATCCGGTAGGCATTTTTACAACTTCACCTTATTTGATTCTCAGAAGCATTGGCATATCGATCAGCTCCTCTTCGAACTCTCCCACCCCTGCATAGTGATCCCATTTCAGATTTCCTCCAGCCTCTCCTGGCTTCCCTGTCCCCTTTGTGGGCTCATCCTCCTTGCACACACCTACTTTCTCTCTGAGAAACGACATACGAGTCTCTTTTTAGGTCTCACCCTCCCTGTCACAGACCTTTTGCATGTGCTATTCCTGTAAATAGCCTTCAGCTTATTTACTATTAATACTTCTTTGGGGAAGCTGCTTCTTAAGTCCCAAATAGGTCAATTCCTACTATATTCTTATTGCACCATGCACCTCTCCTTCATAACAACCCTGGATGTTCCATCAGCCTCGGCTGTGGTTTTATATAAATTTTCAATAACTATTGGATTAATATTTTATTAGCCAATTGACTGTACACTTCATGAAGGTAGGGATATTTCTTTGTTTTGTTTGTTTTTGATTGTGGGAAGATTACACTTGCTCTCAGACCATTGCATGGCACAGAATGATTCTCTATTCATACTTTTTAGGTAAATGTCCCCAAACTTGATTCACACCCATCCCAACGGGTATTTGTTAGCAGTGAGAGGCAGAGTGGGGAGAATGGGGATGGCACTGCAAGTTTGGAGAATAATTAGAGAATAGAGAATTTGGAGAAAAAGGCTCAAGTATGGAAAGGCTCAGACAAACACAGGTCTCCTCTGAGATACTCTCAGAAATTTGGGGAGGGAATGCAAGTCATCTCACTTGGCCACTGAGAGCAAAGATAACCCCAGAATACTAGAGCCTTGGCAAATCCCAGACAGCATACCCAGTGTTTGCAAAGGTGTTACTATTATTACAGTCTTACAGAGAGGAAAAAGGGGTTGTCAGACACTAGGTGACTTCATTTATGAGTCCAAAACCTGGCAGCCCAACAGAAGCATTCACACAACACACAGATTCTAGTTTGGTTGGTCTGGGGGTGGAGGTCAGGAGTCTACATTCAAAAGGTATCCCTCCCCAACACACCCCCATTCAATTCTGATATATAGCCAGATTTGGGAATCACCAGACCAAATGATTCTTTAGGCGTTTTTCACTCCCGAACTTTTATGAATCTCTAAAAATATTAATATATAATTGGGATTTTTCTCAATAGAGGCTATATAATCTTCAAATCAACTCACAGATTAATCATTCATTCTTTTGTTCAACAATATTTGTTGCAAGCTTTTCATCTACAAGGCACTGAGCTGCCTTTAAATACTGAGCTGCCTTTCATACATGTGTTCATTAGGAGTAAAGTGGGGTGAAATTGATAGAACTACCTTTAGTCTTAATGAAATTATAATACAATACAGTTAGAGAAATTAGATGCCCAAGAAATAATTAGGAACACATAAGATATTATATGAACTAAAAATCCAGTTATTTACCCAACAACATTGCCAAGCATCTAGAAAGGTTCCAAATCTACAAACAAGGGGGTTAATCTTGATCTTTTTGCCTTCCCCTTCCCGCCCTCCTTGTGAGATATAACCTCTTTTCTCATTCTTCTATAGCTCCTATATCTCTGTATTTGTAACTCTTTTCTACAGTTTTGCATAAATTGCTTTTTCAATCTGGACATGTATCAAGTACATGTGCCCTGCATACAGTAGAGGTTTAATAAATACTTTCAAATGAACCAAGACCAAGCAGAAGGAGAATGATTGTTAGCTTCTCAAAATGGTTTCTGTTTTGGGCCAAAACCAAGAGGTATTTCTAAAGCAGTGGGGGACAGAAAAGGAAAGAGAAAAACGAAGCTGAGAAGAAAAAGATGTAGAGATGAAAAGTAGGAATGGTGTCAACTGTGATGGTGTGTTATAAAACCAGCAATCACATTGGTAACACAGAGGTGGCAATTGACTCTCAGAAAGGTAAGAAAAAGACAAAATTTACAGCCAGGTTGGCACCTCAATGGTACCTCAATGGCCTTTAAGACCAGGGCATAGGCCACCTCTAGCAAGTGTTGGAAGTGAAAGGTGAGAGAGGAAAAGAGGAGAGAAAGGTGTTAGTTGGCGTGATACCAGCACCTTCCCAGAGTCTGCGGGCTGGAGAGTGAGGCACACTTGTCACATACGGAGTCAAGTGATACCGTCCTTCTATCCCATACCCCACAGATTGTGTCTCTTTCTACAACTATACTAACATCACAATGCAATATTACTTCATATTGCTAGGGTTTGCCCTGGATCAGAACTTAAAGATTATATGATGTTTAATATACTCTTATTAAAGTAGGGAAGGAGACAGTCATAGCCAAGATTCATCGATGGGTTTACTATGATATATGAATCCTGTCATTGTAACCCCACACAAGCCTAATAATGTACTAACTGTTATAATTCTCCTTTTACAGTTGGAAAACCAGCCAGTGATGTGATGGTAAATATTTTGTAACAAAAGAAGTTCTGATTTATAGTGTCCACCAATTTCCACGGAATAAATACTCCCATGTTGGCCAATTTCAAGCTACCAGTATGTCACTGAATATAGAGTTGGAAAGAGTTGCACCATAGCATACTATTATATAACACTTCCACCAAACACAAATGATGGATGAAAACACTCAAAAGCATACAGTAAAATGTAGTAAAATAATTAGGAAATGATGAGTTTGGAGTCTTTATCAACTTTATTTTAAGCATAATTTGTTTAATTGTAAATTTATATACTTTTAATTTTTTTTTAGAGCCTCATGCTCTTCTGAGTGAGCTAGCTGGGCACACTACTACTTCAATTTTTAAAATTATGGTTCTGTTTAACAATCAGTTTGCAAATTTCTTGAAAATTCAATGATCAGCTTTTACGAGACAGTGTGAGCTGGCTCCAGCTTAACCCTCTGTCAGTCCACTGTGATTTGGAATACATTCTCATTTGTAACACCTCAATTTCTAACCATTCCCAGGAAACAGTAAATTTTTAAAAATATTTTCTCTTTAATTAACAACTGAATCTTATTTTAAACTCTGTCCCCAGGATCTCCAGGAGATCCAGTTAGTGGGGCTTGAAATGAACAGAATCATGATACAGAGAGTCCAAGAAACTGGGATAAGCAGATGAAGAGTGAGTGTCACCAGGAAGTAGGAAGTATGAGAATCAATATATGGCAACAGAAACCAAATCACTTTCGAGTAGACCAAAACTTAAAGACAGATCTTCTTATATACCCAGACAGGGGTGAAATTAATCCTAGAGATGGAAGGTTTTGAACTTGCAGGGCAAGGTAGGCGAGTAATTACACTTGTTCAATAAAACCAACATCCAAGTTTCCTTTCTTACCTACACTTTTGTCATGTGGGGCAAGCCAAGTGCACTGGGGATATTGACTCTAATCCTGGTTCCAAAAATAGGGTATATTCTTAGGGCCTAACAAAATTAGAGCATTTTTACCACCTGGCCACAGATATATGTTTGGGCCACCAAGGCAATGGGGAAGGTTCACTGGGGCTTTGGGGTAAATAATAATTGATTCTTTGCGAAGTGGAAGGATGTCAACCTGGATGTTGAGTTGTCAACAGTCATGTTAGCAGCCTTAGCCTGAAGCTGTACCACTGGATGTCAGGGAAAAGGAAAGAAGCCAGGTCTTTGGTGATGCAATGGTGCCACTGGATCAAACCAATCCTGACACCTGCATACTTCTAGACTTCCAGTTATGTGAGCCAAATCTTCCTTATGGCTTAAGGCAGTTTGAACTGTGTTTTCTGATATGGCAACTGGATGCATTATAACTGATACAGCCTTCAAAGCAAATGAGTAGGGATTCATTGAGATTGGAACCTGGCAAAACACAATGGAGTAAGCAGAGAAGTGAAAGGTCAGAGAGTGCTGGAGTAATCAATGAACGCCACACTGGAGTAATCAATGAACACCACACAAGTGTCTTCAGAAGTGCCTCTGAAGGAAATGAAGATGTGGCAGATGACGAATAGAACAGGCCTTGTCATCTGCAAGGAAGGTGTGGCCAGCTGCACAGGAATGGGCTAGGACCAGCTGAGCATGGCCTTGCCCTTTGCCTGTCTGACAGTTATGCAAAGGAATTCTTTCATTTCCTGCTGAGCAGCGGCTCTATCCATTGCATCAGCTGGTTGTGCTGGCTTGGTGTCTGCCCCTCCCTCAGATATGGGAGCCAGGGCAAGCGAATGCCAACTTGTACAATTAGAAAAACAGGTAAAGGAGTAAAGGGAAACTCTCTCCAGTTTGCACCTGGAGAAACACAGCGGACATAGATATGAGTAAACCAAATTGCTAGGTGATCCACCCACTGGGCAGAGACTGGGGGAGCACAGCATGACATGGCTATGAGCAACTTTTGAGAGATTTGTCTTGACTGTCACATGTGATTTTTTTGGGGGGGGTTTTGTTAGATATGCTATAATTAAATTAAAATGTCTAGAATCCAAATTAACATATATAACGAGACAATCGAAATTGGAGATGTGTGATATACTCAGACTGGCCATGCTGCTCTTCAACAATTCCACAAACAGGCATCTGCCCCGCATCCTTGGTGGCTCCACACAGCCTCTCGTGTGAACTCGAAACAGCTCACAGATCAGAAAGAAAGACCAGAGCAATTTGCAGCAAAAACCTGGAACTTAAATGGTAAGTTCCTCAGAAGTGTGCCTCTCTCCAGTTTTCAAGAGGAAATCAGGGTAAAATATCTGAAACTGCCCTTAACAACTGAACCTGTGCAACTCTTAGTTTTTGGCCCTAATATGCCAGCAGTTCAGTCAGATTTTCTGAAATAATGATTTATAATTGCACATAGTCCAGCAATAATTTCAGATACGATAGCCTCCACTGATACTTTTTAGATGTTTCTCTTTGATAAATTTCTCTCTCTCTTTCTGTCTCTCTTTCAATAAATGTATCTGCCCTGGTTTCCTTTCCCCTCCTTCCAGCAGTCTGGAAACTCTTGTGCAAGCTTCCATCAGCACCTGACCCATGAGCTATTCCTCCACCTCTTCGGAATGCTCTCAGATATCTGGGACCCAGGAGTCTCAAGGTCAAGGCCAAACAGAACCGGATAAACCAAGACTAGAACCAGAGTGCCCTCAATCATGGAGACTAGTCCAGTACCCAAGTGCATCTGAGCCTCTTTGCACATCCAGGGAAGACTGGAAATATTTTCTAACCTATGAAATAATTTTCTTGCAAAAATAAAACTATTTTAGTCTTTTTACTTTATGACCTACCTCTTTGTAATGAGAATTTGAGGCAAACTCATCATCAAATGACCTTTTCAGAGAGGAAGGATATCATAATGGAGGGAGCCCAGGCCTGAAGTTAGACAGAAATGGGAATAAACACGTTTACTCACTGATCAGCTCTGCAACTTCTGGCAAGTTTCTTAATCTCTCTGACTCTTGATTTCCTTTGCTATTAAAAGGAACTATTGATATCTGAATTTGGAGCATGTTATATGGGTTAAGAATAATCTATTTAAAAAACTACATAGTACAATGGCTGGTACAAGTAGACATTAAACAAATTGCACTTATTATTTTCGAAGTAAAGTAGTTCAAACACTTGGAAATCAAATTATGCTTTTAGATGACTAGATGAACCAAAAATATTTTTCCCCCTTAAAGTTTCCTGTAATTGTATACACTGGCTGTGAATCCAGTTATGAATCAAGAACAATATTTTTAAAGTAATCTTATTTCAGATTAAAAATAAATTCTAATAATTTGCCTCAAAAAGAGGAACAATCAGGCTTCCCATCAAGACAAACTCAGTATCCACAAAAGCATACAGAGTTAAACAAAAGAAGATAGTACCATTCTTTCTGCGAGTGTGTGACTCATTTTCAACTCAAAGATGGTGCACAGGAAACAAATGTGCATTTACCCACCGGGCTGCTCAGAGCCTGCAGGGATGCATACAACACCCCACTCGTTTTTTTGCACATTCAGGCAAAATGTTATGTCCTTCCTCACTGGCCTCAGTCCCATTTTTGCAGGTGTAACTTTTATAAGCAAGACTGAGAAGGAAAAAAAAAAAAATGTGTCATTTGGGAGCTCATTCAAAGCCCATTAAGACGACACATTCACTTGGATTTCTCTTTAACCTTCAGGCCACAGGACAGCCTCCCAACCGTGCTAGAGAATCAAGGGCAGAAGGCCAAAAACATCAGAAAACGAATATGATACTTCAAAAATGTCTGAAAAGGACAGGTGTGCTTTTCAAGAAGCCTTTCCCTCTGCGGCTTTAGCTTTTGTACGCAGCCCGGATGTAGCTGATAAACCGAAGCTCTTTGACTCTGCAGCCTGATAGATATAATTTTCATGCTGTGTATGGGAAGATAATGTGCCCAATGTATTGGACAGTTGTCCCTGTGTTATCAGGCAGCCGTGTTCTCTTATTTCACTAACAAATGTGCAGACAAACACACATTGTGGCAAATGCAAGGAAATCACTAGCCTGTGTTTGAAACCTAAGCCGGGCCATTCTTTAGTACAGCAGGATTCAGGCAGTGGGGATACGTGGTACCCGATTACCCCTTCTCTCCAGACTGTAGGACTCTACAATAGCTAACATGTTTCAGTGGATGAGTAATTCTGATCCCAGCTAGACGATTACTGTGGAGGAATTATCCTTATAATAATAATAGCCCCATAAAAAATAGGTTTCATCGTAAAATAAAAACATTCAAAATGGACACCCATATTTTGGCCCCAAATCCTCTTTCCTGTATCTTATGCAGAGTGAAGGCCATTAAATATTTGTCAAACAAATGCTAAAAAGATGAAGGAATGTTTTCTGTGGATTCTAATGCCTTTCTACTGAGATACTACCTGTTCTCATTTAATCATAGCTCATTTCTTTGAGATGAAAAAATTGAGGCACAAAGTCATGATAAAGCCACCAACGTCATAAAGAGCAGATTCAGGAACTCAATTCAATTCTTTGCCTGTCCCTTCATGCAATTTCTTTCCACTTTCTACAGAAAAATCCCCTCTTCCTGCTATTTCTACCCTTCAAATATTTATAGGCTGATGTCCTCTTTAGTCATCGCTGAGCTATGCTGCAATCTTTTAATCATTTCTCAGAAGTCATTTTCTCCATCGGCTTAATCATTGACTTCTGACTCCACCCAGCGTGCCTACCTCCCTTGGCCATGAGGCTCCAGGACTGGAACACAGCCCTTCAGGGAGCCCGAGGGAGGCCAGGCAATGTTAAGCCCCTTGATAATAGAATGTGTCCTCACATATGACTTCATAAATCTGCTGTGGAACTTTTAAATTCCATCTCACCTTACAGTTAAGCTACAATCTTTATCAGAGCTCCAGGGGTGGTGCTGTATCACAGAAAAAAGTGCACTCTTTTTGATATCAGGCACACCCAGGTTCAAATCTCACCTTCGTCACTTACGACCTATGCAACCTGAGCCAAGTTATTTAGCCTCTCTAAATCTTAGTTGTTCTGTCAGAGATAGCTGGGGGAGACTACTTGCTACATCATAGGATTCTTGTGAGAATTAAATTAGTTAATATATGTAAGTGGCCTGTATACATCACACTTAGCTCACATTATATATAGCACTCTCACCAACCCACAAATCTAAGCATTAAACTAATTTCTATCTCTTACCACACTCCATTCAATTTGCCAGGAATTTCTGTCCACCTTTCCTTCATTTTATTCTGAATATATCCACTTCTTTCCATTGATGAGTCAGAGTTGGATCAGCTACCACCTGATCTAAACCATCACATTTCTTGCCAGCACCTTTGCAACAGCCTCCTGACTCATCACCTTGCTTTCGCGCTTGCCCCTTACAATCCGTTCCCTACACTGCAGTGATGTCATCTTTTTTTTTTTTTTTTTTTTTTGAGACAGAGTCTCACTCTGTTGCCCTGGCTAGAGTGAATGCCGTGGCATCAGCCTAGCTCACAGCAACCTCAAACTCCTGGGCTCAAGCGATCCTCCTGCCTCAGCCTCCCGAGTAGCTGGGACTACAGACATGCACCAACCATGCCCGGCTAATTTTTTTTTCTATATATTTTTAGTTGTTCAATTAATTTCTTTCTATTTTTAGCAGAGACAGGGTCTCGCTCTTGCTCAGGCTGGTTTCGAACTCCTGAGCTCAAACAATCCGCCCGCCTTAGCCTCCCAGAGAGCTAGGATTATAGGCGTGAGCCACTGCGCCCAGCCTGATGTCATCTTTTGAAAAGAGTAGTTGGATTAGTCCACTTCCTTGCAAAAAACGCAGCATAGATTTCCCACTACACTTAAAAAAAAATCCACATTCTTACCATGGACCACAGGATCTTATGTGGTCGCTCTCTGCCTGTATCTCTGAAGTTATCCACCTCCACTCTTCCATTACTTACTCTGTCTGTAGTCACATAGGCTTTTTGGTTTTTTGAGCTCACTAAGCTTATTATGGTGCCAAGACCTTTGCCCTTGCCATTCCCTTAGACTTAGATATTCTTTGCTCAGATCTTACATGACTGATACCTTTTCATCATTTTTGGTCTAAGACCACATGTCACCTCCTCCAAGAGGCCTTCCTTAATCACCGAATCTCATGTTGTCCCTCCCTCATACCCCAACACAGTTAACTTCCTAGCATGTTATTTTCTCTTATTTTCTTTATAACACTTATTGCTATCTGAGATTAACACATTATTTATTTGTTTACTTCTAGAAAGTCTCCCTCAACAGAAAGTCAGCCCCATGAAAGAAGGAACTTTGTCTACTTTGCTTATCTAAATATTGTCACCTCCTAAAATAGTGCCTGGCATGAGTAGGCATTTGATAAACGTTTGAAAAATGGGTAAGTTGATGTTTTTAAGCCCGTCCTGGAAAAAGAACTCTATGGTACTTTCCATAAATATGAAATCACCAAACAAGACAATAAAATTTTGAGGGATTCTTACATAAATTTAAATATCTTAGCCCTAAATTTTGCACAGCCAGAAAATTCTGGGGCATTATAAAGTGGTTCAGAACACAGAGCATACCTTAATACTAGATTTGCCAGTTCCTATCTGTGTGACCTTGGGCAAATCGGTTAGCACATTAAAACTGGCTTTCTCATCTAAAAATATAAGGATAATAACACATACATTAGAGGGTTTTGTGAGGATTAAATGAGCTTTAGCCTAGTTCCTGGAACATTGTGCACAGTGAATAAATGGTGGTTATTATTATTGTGGTTATTGTTATTACAGTAATTAATTCTGGCACCATACTTTACAAAGAACACTAACAAATTGGAGTACATCCAGAGAAGAACAAACAATCTTGTGAAGGGTCTAGAAATCACAACTTGTGAGAAACGATTGAAAAAGCTGAGGTTGTTTACCTTGGAAAAGACAAATTTTAAGAGCAACATGATAGCTTTTTTTAAACATTGAAAAGGACTGGTTCATGGAGGGATTAGATTTATTCAATGTTGTTCTAGAACATACAATTAGAGCCAAAGAGTGAAAGTTAAATCTTAAACTCTTTATGATCTAGTAACTAAACTGTCCAAAACCAAAATAGGATTGAATTCTACTGATAAAAGTGAAAAATTAAGGCATGGTTATATAATTTTAATTAAGGAAATTATAAAGTATAGGAAGCCATTAACAATTATAATAAAGCCTTTGTATTAATATAAAAAGTATGTGTGGAATGTCAATTGCAAAAAGGAAGACTATGAAATATATGCATAAATTCTGTGATTCCAGTTAGAGAGAGAGAGAATATAAGTACAAACACACACAAATGAAATATGTAGCTTCATGAGGTAGTAGGTTCCTGCTACTCCAAATATTAAGGCAGAGATCTGACAACCTCTTAGAATGAATGGCATGCAAGAAATGATGTATCAGGGAAACCACTGGCAGGGCGAACCCTGAAAAGATTTGAAAGCTCCATGGGTCTATGATCTTATGGAATATATTGTTGACTTGTTGTAATACAAAAGAGTGCTTTTTAAAAATAGTACAGAGAACATTACACTCTTCAAATATCTTCATTTCCTCCCATTTAAAACAGGTAAAAGATATCTATCCCAAGATACCCAAAGTGCTGGGCTCTGTGATCTAATGGGGGCATTGCAGCATTGAATGGTAGACATTTCTGGCCACTAGTTCTCTTCTTCCCCAGCAAAAGCCAGTCAACCTTTCTGAACTTCATTTTTTTGGATCCTTCCCTAAAAAATAGGAAGTTGGATGCCTTCTAGTTCTAAAGGTCTACGATTCATCTTGATTATTTTGTTTGATAAATATGAGTTTGGCCAGGAATTAGAAGCCACCTGAACTTTGTAAATAAGAAATTTCCAAGAACACTAACAAGGAAGTAATTTTAGCAGAATTTTAGTCCAAAAATCAAGGAGGGTCCTTTTTCCTCTGCCAGTTTCAAAAAGTAATAAATGATTCCTTTTTATAATTCAATGGGTAAAAAGTTTACAACTCCAAGAGACAGACATCCACAAGTTGGGTTTTCCTATAAAGTCTTTCTGTTTTATACACAAGATGACATTAAGCAGTCACCTGCATGGCTTTCTTCGCTTTTGGTGAGAAAGGCGCTCTCCTTCACTGTCATTAAAGGTCCAGGCAGAGTTTTCCAACTACCGTCTTCCCAGAAAGGCCAATAGAAAGAAGATTGCCATTTTCAAACACTGAGGACATGATCTGATCCTCCCTTGAGGTCAATCTACCTCCCATTTCATACCTCAGATGATTTACAGTGATGACAAAAACATCTGCTTTCCTTTTCCACATAGGGGACTACGCAGTGTGCTCCCTCCACTATGCAATAGAGATATTACCAAATAGCAAACCCATAGAGCTTCTCAAGACATCATGAAGACTGAAGAATAGCCTCATTCTCTTTAAATTCTTGGCTATAACTCACATAGATTATCCTGCGGGAGTGGAACAAAGTAAGCCATGCTGTGCTATGCTCTGCTCATGAGAGTTCTCCGACTCCTATACTTCAGGTGAAGGAATCATTGGAACATGGAAATTATCAGTCACCGGCTCCCATGCCCTCAACTGACCTATAGTCCTCAAGATGATTACCACCTGAAAGGAAGATAACCTTTTTTTATTTCAGAGTTTAGAATTTTTTATTGTTAGTATTTTTATAATTGAGGTGAAGTTCATGTAACAAAAATTAACCATTATAAAGTGAACAATCCAAATCATTTAGTGCATTTCCAGTGTTGTGTAATCATCACCTCTAGGTAGTTTCAAAATATTTTCATCACCCTAAAATAAAACCCTGAACCCAGTGAGAAGTGACTCCCAATTTGGCCTTCTTTCTAGTCCCTGGCAATTACCAATCTGTTTTCTATCTCTATGGATTTGCCCATTCTGGATATTTCATATAAATGAAATTATATAATATATGACCTTTTTTATTCTGAGAAGATAGGCTTTTAATAATTCCCAAGTATGGATGTTAGGAAGGGGCCACATTTGTTTAAAGAAATATATAAACATTATCATATCAATTTACCTAAACAAGTATTTATTAAGACCTCACATTTGCAAAACATCTGAAATGCTTTGGGAACACAAAAAAGACAATTGTCTTTGTACTCAAAGGGCCTACAGTTTAGTAGGTGGGTAGCAGAGAAAGGGGACTGATAGCCAAACATAGAAAACCACTATTTTCTAACAACCAAGAGAAGCCTGGCATACAAGGGAAGCTCGGAGCTTTGAGGCCCTCCTCTATCCACATCAAGGAAGAGTACTAATATGAGTTAGGATTCTTGGTTGCAAGTTCCAGAAATTCAGCTGAATTAGTTTAACCCAAAAGGGGGGAAATATGAGAAAGCAGGAGTAGCTCATGACGCATGGTAGTAGGAACAGACCCCAGACTCAATAAAGCAGCTCAGGAATCTTTTTCTCTCCTCTTGATTTCTGTCTTAGTCCATTCATGCTGCTATTAACAAAATCCTGCAGGCTGGATGACTTATAAACAATAGTAATTCATTTCTCACAATTCTGGAGTCTGAGGAGTCCAAGCTCAAGATGCTGGCAGATCTGGTGTCTGCTGAGGGCCCACTTGGTCAAAGACAGCCGTCTTCTTGCTATAACTTCACATGGCAGAAGGGAGAAGGGATTTCTCTGGGGTCCCTTTTATAAGGTCACTAATCCCACTCATGAAGGCTCCACCCTCATGACCTCATCACCTCCTAAAGAACCCATTTCCAAATATTGTCTTGGGGAGTTTGTATTTTAACATATGAATTTGTGGGGGATATAAGCATTCAGTCCACTGTAGCTCCTATATGCACTTTAGTGTCAATTCATTCCGTCCTCTCTATTGATATAATGGACAAAAGATGGCTATCCCATAGTTCCCAGGTTTATATCTCCTCTGTTCAAAAGAGGTGGTGTTACATGAGACTAAACACGTGGTCTGCAGAGTTAGACAGAGGCAAGTCTGAATCCTAATTCTGGCATCTACTGGCTGTGTCATTTAACCTCTCAGGCCTCAGTTTCCTCAACAATAATACTACTACTACTACATAAGGTTCTCGAGAAATTTAATTGAGAAAACATATATAAAGATCAATGTTTGCCTTCTAAATCTCCAATATAAATCATTTTAAATTATTATTATTATCATGATTGTAATATTAAAGAGGCCAGCCCTAACTGAGTGAGTCCCAATCACAAATCCAGATTTCTAAAAAGAGACTAACTGATCCAGCTTGGGCCAGGTGCTAACCTCTGCTCCATCGGCCAGAAGGTGTAGTCACAACTGAGAGAGATGGCTAGCAGAGACACATTCTTGTGGTGGAGAGTGGGGAGATGCTCTGCGACAGAACCCAAGGGGAAAGATATCAGGAATCAGAAAGAAGAAGTTCAGGGTGGTAGTCAAGCCCCCTACCCTGCTGAGGGGACAGCTGCCTGTGCAACTCAGGCCATAGAAAACAGAAAACAAAAACCATGCTCCAGGCTTTTTGGCCTTAGCTCAAGGGACTCTCTCTGGTTGATCTTTGGAACTTGCGCTACTGCTTATTTAATTCAGCTGGTGCTGATTAGCTAAACTCTCGGGCTTTGAAATCATTGTGTACTTTCTTTTTTATCACTGTAGCTTGTTTGAGTTATTCTTTTATTCTCTCTGAACTTTAGTTTTAAATTTTACTTTATCTTGATTGTTCTTACCTCAAGGTTTGCTTGCTGCCTTCTGCTCTCTTTAATCTTATTTTCTGGCCTTTTTTTTTTTCTTTTTGGTCGTGGGAGAGCGAGCATGTATTTAACCTAGTTTCTTACATCATTTTACCCTTGTTAAGCTGTTCTATCTTATTGTTTATTGTTTTATTGCTATTTTCAAGCTTTTCATTGTCTACAATTTTTAATTCTCTGAAAAACTGCCAGTCAAAAATACAGAAGGTGGCGTGTAACTGACAGGGTGGCTCCCTTTGCCCCCAGAAGGCTGATGGGTGCTCATTTCCATTTCCACTATCCTGTAGGGCCCTCAGCCTCTGAGGCTGATCATCTGCTCAAATCGCACAAGAATTTAGCATAATCCCCCCTTGACAGGTCCCTTCTGCTAAGCGTTTTACATCAGGCTGTTTCTCACCATATTCTGTTTCTGATCTTCGGATAAAGTGCCTCCCCCTCAGCAGATTGAGTGGGCAGTGAGCCTTAGTTCTCAGGAGATAAAAAGGCTTGCAGCTCTGCCAAAGCATCAGTAAATTAGGGCGTACCATTCCAGATGAACAAGGCCTCCTCATCGCTGGAGAGCCACAGGGCTCAGCCCTGGGACCTCTTCTCTTCTTTGCCACATTCAGTCCTTGCTTAATCTCTTAGATACCATCCACATGCTGATGATTCACAAATCTGTGTTTTCAGAACCCATCCTCTCCCCTGAACTCCATACCGCTAAGCTCCCACTTGACATCTCTATTTAAATGTCTAATAGGCTTATCAAACTTAGCATGTCCAAAACCAAACTATTGAATCTCTCCCTGCTGAACCAGCTCCTCCTCCCAAAGTCTTTCCCATCTCACATAATGGTAACACCATTCTTCTAGTCCTTTAGGCAAAAATCTAGGGGTTATCTTTTATTACTCCTTTCCTCTTATAGCCATACTCATTCAATCAGCAAATTCTATCGGTTCTGCTGCAAACTTTCATCACCTCTCACCTGGAGTATTGCAATCTCCTGCTTACTGGGCTCTCTCCTTCCATCTCTGTCTCCTGATGTCTACTCATTTATACAACATCTAGAGTGATCCTTTAGAAATATTTGTCAGACCATTTTTTTCTGCTGAGAACCTTCGATGGTTCCTCACCTGCTGGCTTTCTTACAATTCTTCTGAAACCAATCATGTCCCATCTTCAAAACCTTTGTATTCAGTCTTGCCTCTTCCCGGACCTTTCTTCTACCAGATATTCACATGGTTTAATCTCTCACTTCCTTCAGGTTTATGCTCAAATGTCACTTCATTATCCTGTGTAAAACAGGACCCACTCTATCATTTTATTCCCTTTCCCACTTCATTTTTCCTCATACTTTTCACCATCTACCACAGTTGGTTTTTATCCATGTCTCCCCTAACTAAACTGCAAACTCCAGGAGAGGAAAGGATCTTTTTTTTTTCAGTTTGTTCCCTGCTGTAACCCTAATGTCTGCAATAGTGCCTGGCACTAGAAGATGCTCAATAATTGTTTGAAGACTTATTGAATGCTTGAATAAATGACTTAAATCCTGGATTTAATATAATTCACACAGAATTTTCATACAGTGCATGTGGGAGCAGGGGAGTGTTAGGAAGGGGGAAAAGAAAAGTAAAAAGGAAGCATCAACTACTGAATAAACTTCCACTGTACACCAGGCACTGTACCAGATGTGTCTTATGGGTTATTTTCTTTAATCCTAAATTTTGTAAGATAAATGACAATATTGGCTCAGCTCTAGTAGTTTCTCAGAAATCTTTCACTCATTATCTATCTTTTCACTCAAGCTGCAGTATTATTTGCCTGTAAGAGACATAGGCTTTAGAAAATAAATTTGCTAATCTTGGTGTTGTACAATTTTTTCCCTGGCTATAAGGAGAAAAATTGTGGAAAGTAAAAGTGAACAGATGGTATTTTTCCTAGTGAATTCAAAATAAAATGTAATCCATGAAAAAAGAGTACAATGTATTATGGGTATATAATGAAAGGGGGAATTAACCTCAACGTGCAGAATCAAAGAAGGCCTTAGTACAAGGTAGCACTTGATCTGGGCTTCAAAGAATTGACATGCTTTATAAATTCAAAAGACTGATACAAGGCAAGCAATAGCATATGGACAAAGAACTCTTAAAGAACATGATACTCCAAAACTCTTTGAGTAAATGTGGTAGGCAGCATCTGAGACAGCCCCCTCTGATTTCCATTTTTTGGTATTTACACCCCTGTGTAATATTCTCCACTTGAATGTAGCTGGGACCTACGACTTACTTCTAGCCAACTGAATGTGGCAAAGCTGAGTGGGATGTCACTTCTGTAATTAGATTACAGAAGCCTGTGACTTCGGTTCTGCTAGCAGACTCTCTGTATTGCTTTCTTGGCTTATATGCTTTGGTGAAAGAAAGCTGTGATGTTGGATAAGTCCATGTGGCAAAAAACAGGAAGTCTCTAGTTAATAGGCAGCAAGGAACTTAGGTCCTCAGTCTAAGAGCCTTCCTCAGTCAAACCTTCAAATGAGGACTCATTCCTCACCAACACTGTGATTCCAGCCTTGTGAGGGCCTCTAACTCAGAAAGCCCAGTTAAGCCATGCTGAGATCCCTGACACACAGAAATAATGAGACAATAAATGTATGTTGTTTTAAGCTGCTAAATTTTGCGGTGATTTGTTACAGAGTAAGAAATGATTAATTTAATTAGGAACTAATTCTACATTGGCATTTTTCTCCAAACCTTTTTTTAAACAAATCTTTTAGTTTGTAATTTGTAATTCAAGCATTCATTTAATAAATATTTATTGAGTCTTTTACATGTAATTATTGTTGCTATAGTTACTATAAAGCCTGGGAATATCAAAGAAAGGAGAAAGACTCTTTCCCCAAGAAATGTAGTGTAAGTAGGTAAGGCGTACTTGCTAATAACTAAAACAAGGTAAAATGTGCTAAGCCACCAGGAGTAGGCTGGAGATGAGTCATCAAGAATTTGATTGCAAGGGCTTTTGAGCTGCATCTTGAGAAGGAGGTCGGGCCTATAGAGATAGATAATGGATTATATATAAGCAAATACATGGAGGTGAGGATTAAGAGTTATGCACAACAGACAATAAACAATTCCTTTGACTACAGAACAGGACACATACAGGGTATAGGGTACATGTAGGTAGACAGAACTGGAGAATTAGATTGGGACCATATTGTGAAACTCTTTGTACTCTGGGCAACTGGCTAAAAGTTGGTACTTTTTTTTTTCACCTTATTCAAACTCTATTGCCAAAAATAATACAGTCCCAATTTCCTTTATGAAACTTTCCTCATTCCATGGCTAATACTTTTAAATATTGAGCCAAAAGTGAAAACTTCCTGTACTTTTATCATGTCCCAGTTCATTCAAAATTATTTATCCATTGAATTGTTCTGAAATGGCTCACTGCATTTCACAATGCAAGTTGGAGACCCAAGTATCATTGAAATTGAGAGATTAACCCCATCTATAAAGTACTGGATGCATTTTCACTATGTGTTAATTATTTTTGTCAACACCTTCATTTGTTTCCAGTATACAAAAAAATCTTTCAATTTTTTTTCCCTCAAAAATGTCACTTGCTTGAAATATTCTCATTTATTTATCAGGGTTTAAAGGAAGGCCACATGGCTACAAAATATGTATTTATGTCTAATTTGTACACAGCTTTTGCTTGTAATTTCATTGAAGGTAGCTGAAACAGCACTTGAACAGACCATTTTTAACTTGTACATTTATCAGCAGGCAATCACTTTGAAAATCCATTCAAGAACATCTGAAATTAATCTTCACTGGAGGCTCTCTCTATATAATTTCCACTAGTTACAAAATTCTTTGTAGAGGTTCTCAAGGTGTTTCAAAAGCTTTCTGCTCACCCTGCATGATGTGCCTCATTTTATAATCTTTCATGTTACTTTAGAGAACATAATCTTACCAACTTCCTCACTGAATAGTAAATTTATTGAGATCCTCTGTACTTGCGTTTTCACAGCCATTTTAATGCCCCAAACAATACATAACCAAGTATGCCCCCGGCTTTCAAAGTATCAACAAATAGTGTTTTTGACCTTGTCTCTCTCAATTTTGCACAGTATCCATCTAATCACACTTAAAGCACGCATAATCCTCTGACATCAACTGTCCAACAGTCACACCACCATACCTACACCTTCCCAGCTAAAAACTGTTTACAGTTCAGTGTCATGATTTTATTTATTTATTTTTGATTGATGATACTTAAGCAGCTGGGAGAATTAATAGAGTTCAGTAGAGGCCACAGTCCTAACCAGGGTTTGTAATTGATATCTGGGAGACTGCAGCCTTTCCTCTCAGGAAAGGCAGTCTAATTAGTGAGGTCTGCGAGTCTGTGCAAGGCCAGAGGAGGAGCAGGAGGAGCCCTGAGGGCCCCTGAGGGTTTGGAACTACTTGGCTGTTTCCCCATCAGAACAGATCCATAGAAGCAGAGTGCTTCCAGAAAAGAAAAACTCTTCAAAACACAGCTCAGTATTTGAAATTTATATTCATCATTTTCCAATTAATATTCAAAAGAGTTTACTGGTTTGCTCCTATAAACCTTAGATATCTAAAACAAATTAACTCATTTAAAATTATTTTAACTTGTCAATAGAATTTGCTTCAGAGTATTTTTAAATAGTAAGTTCCTTGATTCATTTAAAATTACTTTAAAATACAATTGACATTGGAATTATTTTTAATAGTAAGTCCCTTTAAGGACTATAATTTGATTTTCAAGATTTATACCCCTGTGTTTTAAATTTTGCATGGACTTAATAATATTATACAATGTCTGAAGGAGTCAGAGACCAGATTTATATCCTTCAACTTATTTGATGGACACCAGGCTTGGCAAAAGAGTAGAAGAGAGAAGTTTTGATAACTTAAAGAGATGTATGATTTTTTTTTAATTTTTAACGTTCTTTAATTTTTTCCAATTTATGAAGCAATGGATTTCATGAAAAGCTTATTTTTTATAATGTCTTTCTTCTTCAAAGACATATTTCTATTCCTTTTGTTTTCAAATGCATTGCTTAAAATAAAAAGATGTACTTTTAAACTCTATGTTCTTGACTACTACAATTCTCTTTTAATTTCAGCCTCTCAAGGTCAAAAGAATATTTGCTTTTCGTTTTTGCCATGACAGCACAGACCTCAAATCTTTTGAATGTTTTCTTCATAATTTCTCTGTGTATTAAATTGAAAATTCACCTCACTCATAATATTCTACACATTTCTTCTATTTTATCTACTCTCCTACTCATAACACTCATCTATAGTCTCACTCTCTATCTCTTTTAATTGAAAATTTATTCATTATTTTACCCAACCCATTGAATAATAAATTAGTATATTCATATCCATTTATTCTAAGTACTTTAATCTGTTATTAATTACCAGAGGCTAAATAATTCAACATATATAAGTTCACTAAATTTAGAATAAAGCCAAGTGATCTGGTAATCTGGAGACAACATTCCTACATAAGACTGTAAATTCCAGAAAGGCAATGAGCATATGATATTGTTAACTTTTGTGTTCGGAGTGTTTAACAAATTTTCTGACATAAAGAAGGTGTTCAACAAGCATTTGTAGAATGGATGAACTCTGAAGGGTAAGTAATATCATTTTCCCGTTTCACATCATTATTAAGTGGTAAAGCCAATATCCAAACTCAAGTGTAGAGTTCATGTTCTCAATTACCATGCAATACTGTCTCTGTTAGCAATAAAGGACGGGCATCAAAAATTCCACGCTTAGAATTAGGCTCTGTTGAATATATGAGAAATTAACTAACTTAGCCTAGAAGAAAAAGAAAGGAATTTTATATCATTTCATGAAGATTTTTAAAAGTAATATAATGTTCTCATATAATTTCATTCAAGCATGGAATACACACATATTAAATATTTAGATCATGGAAAACTATTAACATATAATTTCTGCTGCAGCATTTTCTTTTATCCAAATGTCAAAGCATTGTAATTGCAAACTTGCAAAAACAGTAAACGAATGGAAGGGTCCATTCTTAAAGGTATAAAAAGATTGAGATCAATATTATGCTATTACTACTTGGTTTGCACATCAGTAGACACATGTAAGTCAAATGCCAAGGAACCACAATGGAGATCCGTGCACTCAGCAAACAGTTGGATTTATCTTTGAGCTACCAGTAAGTAGGTCCTATACCCTTTTCTCTCTGGAAAACCTGTGTGGCTATTTTTCATTTTAAAAGCTCAAATTTAACCCTGGGTTTCATTGTAGATTGTACAATGATCCACTATGTACTGGAAATGAAAAGTCTAGTACCAGTTAGTTGCTTCTGAATGTCCATGGCTACCAAACCCTGACATTGTCCTGTATAAATGATATGTTTGGTCAGCAAAACCTCAGAGAGTAACGACATACAAAGCCAGCAGGAATCACTGCAAAGAAGACACACATCAACCAGTTATTGTTCCAGTAGGCAGCATCTGAGTTTGTGTGAATTTAGTTCAAAATTTGAACGTCTTTTGAATGATGAATCCTAGGCTCTGGCACAGGATCTCATGGGGCACAAGTGCCCCTCACTGATGCTGAGCCATAAAGGAGTGGAAAGTTGTGGGAGCATGTCACTGATTCCTGGCAATAATGTCCATAATTATAACAGCAGTTACAGAGCTTAGCTGAGTCACCGCCACACTCTCCCCCAAAATATATGTAAAGATCCAATCTCAGATAATATGTCTTATCTAGGAAAAAGAAAAACAAAAAGAATAATTTTAGCTATTAGTATTATCTGAAAGGGGGATTTTAAAAGTAACCAGGAGCTACAAGTCTTCCTAAATCTTGGCTATGGAAAATCAGGCCTGGTTTTTGATGACCACTGTTGCTGGAACTCTAGGGAAAGTCCTGGGGAGTGCTCCTCTTCAGGGTCAAGGGGACTCTGCACACAGCTGAAAGCACACTGTGAAACAGCACTGCTGTGAGCTTCTGGAGCTGAGTGTAAGTGGAAGGATCACGGCTGAGCACAATCCAGAACTAAACAGCTTTCTGAGATAAAGACCTAGGAATCCCACCTCTGGAAAGACACTTTCTAGACTAGTTCTTCTACATAAGGTCTAAAGATGCAGAGGCCACCTCTGTACTGTGGCAAAGCAACCTAGTACCTAAAATAGTGACTTATCCAAAATAACAAGTCAAGATATATTTATTGGATTGCTAAAGAAGGATTAGGTCTTCTTCTCTAACAGTAACCTGTCCATGGTCTTTGTTCAATCTTTTAATCAATTTACAAACTTTTATTGAGCATCTAATTTGGTCAAGGATGTGATCATTCTAAGGTGTCCAGATATTCAAAATAGATGTGGTATTATATAAGTGGTGAAAATATGCAATAACAATGACTTCACTTGATTATCTGTATCCTACTATTGAAACTACATATTTGCACAGTGCTTTTATAGGATACCAAGCATATATATTAACTCTATTAATCATCGCATCCCCACTGAGCAGTGGCCCATTTTATAGGTGAAGGAACAAAAGCCTAACAAGCTACTTAATCTACATACATTTGAGCAACAGAGCCAAGACTGGAACCCAGGTTGATCTTATCAGGGCCACTCCAGGATCATCTCTGGGAGCTGCTTTCCAACAGGGCCTTCCAAAATTAAAATTTTAGTTTGCTCAGAAGCCAAATGGAGCTCTGTCATTCCAAATTTATCTAAGCTGTTCTTGGAACTGTAAATATTGCCTGCAATGCCTTGAAGAGAAACAACTTTCTTCTCTGTTTACTTTAGTTAGATAACACATGCAACTCATATGATATGCACCCAGTGAATGTTCTTTCCTCTGGAGCAGTGATTAAGCTACTGGTTCTAGAGTCAGACCATCTAATCTCATAATACTGGCTCTAGATGCGTGATTTTGGGCAGGTTATATTACTTCTTTGAGCCTCTTTCTCCTTATCTGTAAAAAGGGATTAATAATGGCATCTATCTGATAGAGTTACTGTGAGGATTAAATGAGAAAGTTTACACCAAGTGTTTAGCATAGTGCCTAGCACATTAAACCCTCAATTGATATTATTCCTCTTCATATTCCCTTTTCTCTTTAATTCAGGTTACACTATGCTGCTGAACATATATCATCCAGGTATTGAATATGATCAAAGAAAAATGAGGCTAATATATATCAAGGTTAATTAACACATAAATAAAATTTTCCTCATATAAATTCTTACGTCTTTCATGTGTCTGATTAGTGAGTAAAACTTCTGCAAATTTCATGAGTAGGTAGAAAACTATGAAGTGGGTAAAGCTTATTTTTTTCATTTTCAGTCTCCAAGTCTCATATAATACTGGCACATTAACAGACTCTTGCCCTTCTCCAAATTGAAGCTTGATTTTAGAAAGGGATTTAAAATTTCTCTGCATTAAGATGTAAATGAATTTATTCAATAATAAACATATACTAAATGAATGATTTTAACTGATCACAGCCTCAAATACTCCCAGGAGTGCTTAGAAGAATCATATACTTCAGAATTAAAATCAAATTTATAGATCATCTACTCCAGTATGATCATGTTAAAAGGTAAGAAAATCGAGCCCTTGTGAGCTTTGTATTTTAATGACAACCAAAAGAATAAAGCTTTATTAGTGACACTTTTGACATAAGTCAACAGATAGAGAAGACATACCAAGAGAGTAACATCACTAAAAATCAATGATCTAAACAGTTGCTCCCCAAATCATTCCTGAAAAACAGTCTTATTCATAGGTCCAAGGAAAGCTAGTTATTTATTTGAAGGAGGAGGTTTGATGGCAGATACCAACTGCTCCCACATGCTCATAGAAGTGTTCTGAGCTCGCTTTCTCACTGCCGCGATGTTTACCACCAACGTTTCCAACAGGCTTCCTAACTAGGAAAGAAATTACGATCTCTCTTTATATGATTTTCAAATAATTATAAGTAGATTCTTCTATCTTAAAGCCCAATTCTGTGTTTCTAGCTAGTCATAAGGGCGTTAAGAAGCAGATCAAGAATTGGGTGGCAATCTTATGTGTGAACAGAATGGTCGTTAATTTACAGGGTCACCTAACTGGATCTCTGGGAAATGAGAAAATGGTTAATTAGGGACAGTGGGGCATGGTGTCTCTGTTGCAGACAGAGAAAGAGTAAAGTATTTCTTTGGAATACTTTATTCCCAAATTTGGAAGCTATGTTATGGCCAAGGGGTAGAATAGGTCATTTTTCTTTGTCACTGGATCAAAATTTCTTTTAATACCAGCGCGATCAGTGAATCAGAAATGAATGCCCGGACCAATCCTGAAAATGAAAAGCCAGAGTTCAGAGGTAGCTTCTTTAAAAGACAGATTACCACACAAAAAAGCTAAAAATATGAAAAGGTCTTCAGTTCACCAAGAAATTCTGTAGCCTTCCACTTATCACAGTGCAACATCTATGACCCTCTTGAAACATGCCCCTTTGCTCCTGTTCCTTGTCTAAATACACCAAAGTACTAGTCAACGGCTGTACCCTGGGCACAAAGTGATGACTCTCGAAGCTCTGAAGACTGACTGCTTTCCACTTTGTCCACTTAAATATTAATCTTACAAGCTCCATGAGAATAATTGCAACAAAATGTTAAATTGATTTTCCTATTGTCTTAGAATGTTTGCAGGGGCCCAAATGCTGAGTGTAATTAGGGTTAAACCAGTTGGGATGGAGATTATGAATTCAGAGCTAGAACACTGTAAATCTTGATACATAGGCCTGTTGACACACACAAAGGTGGAGTTTGACTCATCACCGCTACTTTAAGAACGTGAGTGGTGAAGCTTTCCTTGGAGAGACCTGTCAGTGGGTTATGCATTCCCTCAACACACAGCAGTTCAGGGAAAGGAAGTGCTTCTGCTCCCTTGCAACCAAACCAGATGAGGGGGGGTTTCAGAAACCCACCTGGGGAGCTATCCCTGTGTCTTCCAAAAGTTAGGCGGCACAAGCTGTTGTATCTGACTCGAACCTGAAAAAATGTAAACATGAGCACCTGATTTAATACCTTTGAAAACAGAGTGAAAAAAGCGGGCTACAGTGGAAGTTAGTTGTACTCCCACCAATGGTGAGACAGATGTGTATATATTCTGAGAATGAAACATGGATTCCATGGAAGGGAACTGAGCTATAATCATTTTTATAGGGACCCTGAGCAAGCAGCTCACCTGGAAAAAATGAAGTGATAACCACAGGGAGAATCTAAGGAGCAGGGGCCACTGGAAGTCAGAGGATAAGAAGGAAACTGTAAACAACCAATCGTAGGAGACGCTGCCTGTGCTGGGAACCTACAGATGGACAAGACACAGCTGTGGGGCACTTCCAATAACTCATAGGATCTCCCCATGAGCCAGTGTTGGCATGTCTGCCTTAGCAGAGGGAGAGCACCAAGAGAGCTAGAGAAGACTTTTTCAGTGTCTGTATTATATTTTTCCCATCCCTCCTTTCCCTCCCCAACCCCAGAGAATTTGGATACAACCAGGAAGAAGTTCAAGAACTGGAAAAAAGAGGAAAAGACAGCCAAGTCCACCTTTCTTTTTTTTTTTTTATTTCAGGGAATTACGAGGGTACAAACATTATGGTTACACTTTATGTCTTTGCCTCACCCAAGCGAGGGTTAGAGGCATGCCCTTCCCCCCACAATGCTCCCCGTGTCCTTTAGTTGCAGATTTACCCCCCCATCCCCCTAATCCCTGGAGAGTATTACTGCCATGTAAGCGCCGCCGTAGCGTTGATCAGTTAGTACCAATTTGATGGCGAGTACAAGTGGAGCCCATTCTTCCGATCTTGTGGTGCCTCGCTTTGGATAATGGGCTTAAATTTAATCCACGAAAGTATAAGAGGTTCTAAATCGCTGTAGTTTCTTATGCTTGAGTAATATTCCATTGTATATATATACCAAATTTTAATAATCCACTCATGGATTGACGGGCACTTGCCAAGCCCACCTTTCCATTGCAGAGATTTAGCCAGAACTGAGATCAGATGCATGAGATGAGAGATCAAAGCTGGCATACTGACCTGGAGTCAGCAGTTTTATTACCTGGAAATAATACTGAATATGACATGAGAAGCTGTAGAGTCTGCCTGAGATTTCACCCAAGGGAAGGGAAGAACAATTCAGCAGAATGAATGTAAAGGGATAGGACTGGGAAAGAATAAAGGCACTTTCTGCTTGCTTCCTAACAAGTCCAATTTATTTAATAAAGTGCTATGATGTGTTTATGCACACATTCTACAATTAGTAGTTTGGGGATAAAACTTATATTTCTATAAATGATAATAGCAATGGTGCCTTATGTTTATAGTAACAGTTTGTATGTGTCAGACATTGTGCTAAATATTTTTACAACCATTATCTCATTTATGCTTAATGATCTTAAGAAATTCATTAAACCTATTTTACAGTAAAGAAAAGTAAAGCCTAGGTTAAATAACTTGAGCAAAGTTACACAGCTAGAAAACTATGCAGGCAGGACCCAAACTCAGGCAGTCTGTCTCCAAAGCCTAAATTCCTAATCAGTAGGCTTGCCTCGTAAAACACTGGACAACATTATTCAAAATAATAGTAATAAAACAGTTAATGCTTTTAATGACTGTGCCTATGCCCATATCCACTTTATCATGTTATTTTCCATTTTAAATATTCAGAGATTTTCACATATTCTACATTTTTATCTAGGTGGCAGGAATGGAATTTTCAGCAATAAAGGAAATGATCTATATCTGTACTGTCCACTATAATGGTCACTAGCCACATGTGACTGCCACGCACTTCAATGTGGCTAGCACAATTGAAGGGCTAAATTTTTAATTTAAATTAATTTAACTTTAAATTTAAATGGCCATATGTGTGTCTAGTGGCTACAATATTGGAATAGCTAAAGATAAGCACACCTTATCTGCAAGCATATCTTGGCCTGTCTACTGGCAGATTCGGATATATTATATATCAAACATAATAAAAACTTTAGTTTACCTGAAGGAGAAAGTTCTAGATTAAGGAGGAGCTAGGTGACTCATTTCAGCAAAGAAAAAAAAAACAAACAAAAACAAAACAAAATAACTCCCAACAAAATCCACCCAAAATCTGGGGTGATGTCAAAGTTTCAAAGATGCCTTTGGACACAGAGATTAAGAATATATATATTTCCTATATATTTTGAGATGGTCTCACAAAATCCAAGCTGATGGATGTTTTTATACCACCAAATTGTCATAAAACACTTTTTTCAACATTAAAAAATAATTCACCTCCCAGTGGTTAGACTCAGACCAAGCTAAATATTTATTGTCTGATAATGAAGGCATTTACCCCCAGCAGCTAATATTAAATTGTTCTAGGCAACATTTTAAGACAGACATTTTGGAAACAATTCAGAAGACAACAATCAAGATAAAGAAGTGTCTGGGAAGATGGGCATATGAGAGAACATGGAATTCCATGTTAGCCAAGAAAAGGCACAGAGGTTGTGTAGATGCTGCTTTCAAGCAATTGAATGTTTGTCCTGTAGGAGAGAAAGTCAAGTTATTCTACACTATTTCGAAGGGCAATTCTAACATCAAAAGTAGAATTTAAAGGGAGATCGGATGGTTGGAATATAAGCAAGACCATGAAGTTGAGTCATTCAGCAGAATCTAAAATTCCAAAATTTAAAATTATACTTAAAGTGAGAGTTCATACATTTCAATGGTACTTAATGAGACATTGTCAGGGGGACCTTAAGAATATAAAAGCCAAAAGCCTGGGCTAGCCATTCTATTTTTTTTTTTTTAAATGATGTTTTGGGAATATTTCTATGTTAGTTACCATGAAATTTAAGTTATATCCATATCTATTCTTTATCTTGTCATCAAAATTTGAGTATTTATCTAAATATATTTCTGAAAAAGGGCAAAGAACTTTCCCACGTATTTCATGATTTAACAGTTTTAAGAACAAATGATGTCTAACTCTGAGATGATGAATGTCAATTATAAAACATTACATTTGTTGGAATTTGCTGAAAATTCTGCATGTTCTAGTAAAGTTGTAAATTATGTTTATATAGGAGGCAGAGTTTGCTCATCAATCTTGTGGAAATTAACCCAATTTAAGACATCACTGATATAAGTCAACCCACATAGTAGATTCTCTTAGAATTAGGAACATATCTAAAAGCATTCTTCCTTGTAAATATTATTTTTGCAAGATAAATACAACTCTAACAGATTAAGACACAATGCCAAAATCTCATTTTTTCCAAAATATTATTTCTTCACAGTTTTGCCAGAAATTCTTTCTTCTCCCTTTTCTATTTATCCAAGTTGCACCTATCCTTCAAGGCTCTATGCAGGCCTCTGTACCAGGAAGCCTTCTCAGATTGTCCCAGCCTCATCTGAGCTTATACCATGGTCATGTCTGCATCACTCTATGCTACACAGCCCTTAGCATATGATTTCAACCTGTTCTTTATTCTTGTGTATATTTTGTGTTTGGCTAATTCCTGTTGTAGCACAGTGTCTTGCATAAAAAGACACATGGTAAATACTGATTAATTGATTGAGAAAAGTTGGAAAATCCATAAATGGGGGAGCTAGACAGATTAGGAAGAATTTCTATCCCACTTATCTTTGTCCAAAGCTTAGTGGCTTCAAACAACCATTTTATTATGTTCAAGGATTGGTCAGGAATCTCTAAAGTGCACATTAGGGCTAGCTTCTCTGCTCCATGAGGTCTGGGATTGCAGATGAGACTAAGGCTGGGAGTAATTCAATGGCTAGGGCTTGAATTATCTGATGATCTAGCTACTTGCTCACATATCTGGTGTTTGAGAGGGAATGACTCAAAGGTTAAGACTGCTGACCAGAGCACCTATTGTGGTTTCTCCACGTGATCTGGCTTCTTCACAGCATGGTAACCTCAGGAGAGTCAGGCAGGACTCCAGCATGGCATTCCAGCCGACGAGTTGAAAGCCTTTTCTGACCTGGCCTCTGAAGTCGCCACTGTCTCTCCCACCCTACTCTGTATGTTGAAGCAGTCACAAGCCTACCCAGATTCAGAAAGGAGGAAATGTAAACCCCACCTCCTCATAGGAGAAGTGGCAATTCACATTATCACACAGCATGTGGGATGGAATATTGTTGTAGCCATCTTTGGAAAATACAACCTACAGTGTTTAAATTCCTTGGAAAATGCAACTTCTAAGGCAATTCTAGGCTTTAACAGACCACAGTATTTCAATATACTCAGTTTGTGATCAAATGTTTTAGAACTAGATGAAGTCCATGCTTACAACATCTTTTTAATAACAACAGCAATAATAGATACCATTTGTTGATGCATACTATTGAATACTTACCAAGTGCCTTACAAGCATTTCCTAATTCCTCAAAACAATTCTATGATAAAGGGCTTATTGTTATCCCATTTTATAAACAAGAAAACTATGGCATGAAATTGTCAAGTAACTTGGCCAAGGTCAGTGGAAGCAAGATTTGATATCAGCCATGTCTGACACTGGAGTCTAGATTCTTAACCCTGAAGCTATACCGACTTTATCTATGACATTGCTCATGTTAAAGGGTTCAGTGCCTTTCGATCTTAAGGCTCTTTGTACATATCTAAGTCTATCTGGGGAGTCTCACTTTTATTACGTTACTCCTGTAGCATGTTATATTGTTTCTGGTTGTATGCAACATGCACAAATTCTTCTGAAAACTTTGTAAAGTTATTTTTCAGTCTGTTCCTCTAACCACAAGTTGGTCATAATTGCTCCTGGCATCTGTTTTCATCAGCTCAGTGGCATCATTTCTTCCCTTGTTCTTGCCTGTAATAACAGTGTCAAAACAACAAGCAATAACACATCCACTGATTTTTTATCTTCTAATAGCAACTTTTGTTTCTCTGAATCGTTCTTTAGTACTCATACCCTGTTCTGAAGTGAGTGTATATATTATGCAGGGAAGAGGTTTACTTGAGTGCCTAAATGATGGTTTTCTCCAATTATGGGACAGCAGAAGGTTCCTACTGCTGCCTGAATTTTTCCCACCTAGTTAAAGATAAATAAACCTGAGATACCCTAAGGACTAATTAAAGAGAAATTGCCAAACCTTTGGAAAACACAATTTCCACATAGATTTCCCTATAGCTACGCTCATCAATTTGTAGAAAGCTAAGAACAAATATTCCAAGTAGCGATTAATGGTCAGAATGAAATTGCACACACGCACAAAAGAGCCCATTTAATAAACCAGTAATGGAAGGTACAAGTGTAGATAAACTGCTCCACATTTTTCTCCTTGGAGGTTCAAATGCAGGAACGAAACTAAGCAGCTACTCGAATGAAGCAATTTTTTCTCTCTGAAAAGGAATCATGTTTCATTCCTACTTTTGAAATTCTTTTTTGTTTTGCCAGACGTCTATCCCTTGCATTGCACAAGAATAGAAAGCCACAAATTGCCTAAAGGCAGGTGGTCTAGCTTTGAAAGATGCTAATATTCACCATTCAATGAGAATCTCCCAGACTGTTTAATTGGAATTGGCCTTTTTTGTTTGGCATTAGCAGGGAACAGAAAACTGTTTTTCCTTCAGGCTGAGCACTGGGGAATAGGTGTTCTGAACATCAACTTAAAAGCCAAAACCAAGAAAAAATATTTTGAGTAACAAAACAGCTGCCGAGCATTACAGAACACAATTACTAAAATCATCTTGTATAGCTGTGAGGGAAACACAAAGAGCTTTTAGCTAGTACTGGTTCCTGGGTAGATTTTAAACATGCCATTCAAAAACAATATATGCATATGTCAAAGTAGAAGATGCACATCTGGAGCAATCACAAAATAACTGGGATAGAAAAATAAGGAAAGACAAGATTGCCTATAACAGCCATCGAACTACAGCAATCTATGAAACAGGATGAATTAAACAGCAATAGATTCTTTTAGAAATTTAATAGGATTATGTACAGAATACAGTACTCATTTCAAGTTTCCTAGATTGATAGACTATAAGGGCTAAAATGAATCTCAAAACCACATCCTGCATAACCTTATTTTTTTAATTAATATTTTGTTTGATAAGAGGGCAATACAGGAAAAGAGGATAATTAGTGTTAATAGTATGAATAGTACTAGCTACTGGCCTTCTAATTCCTGGACTATTACCCTTCCTATTATACTTCTTAGTATGCATGTGTATTTTATAGAGTATCTTATAGTGTTATCATATATGTCATTTTGTTATATCTTCACACAATGTGAGATGTCAGAAAAGATATCGGTACATTTTAAAGATGATATATTTACTTAAACACAATTAAATATATTTAATAGAAGGTTTAGCATCCTAATGTTAGCTACCTAGGTAATGATACCAACAAGACCAAACCCCAGGCCTCCAGGTTTCTCGTCCTATATTTTTCCTACTGGTTACTATGTCCCAGGTAAACAGAAATACTTTATATATAATATATACATATTATCTACACTGGAAAGTAAATGATTACATCCACTGAATGTTACCAAGTACAAATATTAATGCTTGTCATGTTCTATGCAGTTATGCCTTGAAATAATGTTCTTTTATGACAAAATCACTTTGTACAAAAGCCCATGATAGAAAACAAAACAGAGGCAATGAGCACATAGCAGCAGGCTTTCATAGGTGGCAAAATTTAAAACCAACCAACCAGCAAACTATTTTCTCAGTTTTTTGGCTTTTTGTTTTTTGCCCTATTTTAACAAAAGTATAGCTGAGCAAAGGCAAGGCAAAGTTTGTTTCCTTTATTTTTAGCCACCACATCTTATCCCAACTATTCTCTTCACACTTTCTTTTATCAGAAAAGGAAAAGCTTCTTTTGTTCATCCATCCATCCAACCATCCATTCACAGCTATGCACTGAGCACCTAATCCATGCCCCACGTGCTAGGTGTGGGGATTCAACGGTGAACAAGACAGACTAAGAACTCCCGGCCTAGTGGAAGATGTAGACGAGGAGAACGACTTTTAGAACGCAGCGCGGTGAGGGCTGTGATGAGACTAGCACGCCTTGCCTGCCTCTAACCCCTACTGGGGAGGTCAACAGAAAACACCCTGGAGGAAATTACTGTAAGCTGAAACCCAATATAGGGCAGGGCAGGGTAGGGAATGAGGGGAAGAGAGGGAGCAATAGATGTAAAGGGGTGGAGACAAAGGATTTCCTGTTTAAAGAACTGAAAAAGTTGGTGGGAGAGAGAGCCGAGGAAATGGTGAGAAAAGGTGGGATTGAATTGAGAGATCAGGGCCACCTTTCCCTGAGCACCGTCAGCCCTGCTGAGGACTTGAACTCAATCTTAAGGGCAACTGGAGGACAATTAAAGGGTTAATTGGGGAAACCATGAATAGACATGATTTTCAGAAAAATCACTCTGGCCAGTTAGGCAACCAATCAGGCAACTGTTACTATAATCCAAGTGAGAGGGAACACTGGCCTAAAACTGTTTCACAAACCATTTGACTAAGAGGACACCAGTCAGTGGCCTTAATTTCAGACTTTGATTTTATATTCTTTATCGCCTGTTATGGAAAATTTGTGTCGTGCTGAAAAGTTTAAGACAAAAGTAAGCAAGTGCAGAGATATTTTAGGGAGAGGAACCCCCAGAATCATTCGCCCCCCAGAATCATTCGCCCCCCAGAATCTTTCTGCTCCCCTGAATATGACACACTGGTGGCTGATCTGGCTGGATCACATCACTCTCATTTTGTAATTCCCTGTCCCTGTCCTTGCCCCACCCTCGATCATTTCTTTTATATCTTTTCCCTAAATCCAACTTATTTTTCTTCTCCTTCAGCCCTAAGTTTTCTGCACCATTTTCTTAACACAGGCCCCTTTTCCATAGGATTTTTTACTCTCTGCTTTCTGAAACAGAAGTGTAACATAGATGTGCATTCTTTTCATTAACACCAAAGTTACTGATCACGAGTTTGTTAGTGCAGTATGTTTAAAACTGCTCCTGGCATATATGTCTACAAGTTTATCTTCTTCCCTTGGGCTCGCACATTCCCTCTGTTATCCCTGCAAGGGTCTCTGCATCTGTATTCGTACAGGGACAGCCCTGAGCAGCCCAGCCTCAGAGCTCATCTTGGCAGGGATGTCGTAGAAGAAAGTTAAGCACCAGAAGAATGAAGTGGATGAACTCCTCAGATTCTATGCTCTCGCTGTTTCCTAAAAATTTATCAGGCCACACATTCCACAAAAAAAAAAAAAAAAAAATCTACCATGCCTCAAAGATTATGAAAATAAATTTCACTTGATTTTAACCAAATTCATATTGTACCACAAAAGGACATGAAAATGGCTTTTTAATATAACCAAAATGTGAAAAAACTGTTTGGGGTAGTTAACTCATGCTCTGGATAACTACCATTATTAAAGTTTCCACGGGTAAAACTAGACCCCCAGTTTGACTCTTTGATGAACAGAAACTGAACTGAGCTTAAATAAGTCCCAGCTGGACTGAATTCTCAGCATCTCAAGAGTGGTGTTATTTAAAACCACATTACTCTGACATTGGGATCTAATGTACAGAAGAACCACAGGGTCTTAACACACTGGAATGGGTGGAAGTAGAGTTTCTCTAAAAGAAAATTGATGTTTCTGTTGTCAATCAAGTTGCAAGGAGGTCAATCCTGAAACAAGAAATGAGGGTTTGGGAGATATATCTCAGTCCCCTTTTTCTAGACAAGGGACTCATCTCAATGAACGCTGAATATTACAAAAGCAGAGCTAGCGCCTGGGTAGGGAATGAGCCACCCCCAGCTGCCAAGACTGAGGCAAGGACCTGCCCTGTAAGGAACCCCAAAAGAATCTGGAACAGTGACGACAATTCTAAGATGTTCTATATACGTTGTACTTTATGCTCAAAATTCTAAAAATCTTAAAATGATGAAATATAGTTCCTGGCCTCTCCTTGACAAAGGAAAATTAAAGGAAAAGAATAGGGTCACCACTGGAGGACATGGGTCCCGTGGAGTTGTCTACCCTTTCCCAAAGCCAAGCTGGCTCTGGCAGCAGCAATCATGGCTGGAGAAAACGTGCTCTCAGAGGGATCCTCTCACAGAGGCTGTGCGGCAGCAAAAGACCAGCAGTAGACAGATTCTGGAACAGCCAGCATCTGAGCCAGTGGTTGTGGAGGCCTCTGCCACGGGGGCCTGCAGCAGCCAGCAATAAAAACAATCCCGATGACTCCTTGGGAAAGTCACGTGAGCATGAGCAGTGGCTCGTGAGTCTGACCTCCCCCAGCACCTCATCATTGGCAGCCTATGCACATGTGGTTTGGGCCATTACGCAGTTTTAAGTTGTTTTCATTCTTATTCATTGTTTAATTTATATCTGTAGTGGATTATTGGTTAAAGACAGGAAGCAAAAGAATACTGATGTCGAAATACAAATTTACAAGAACCGTAAAAATATCATCCTATAAATTTCCTTAAGATTTTCTTTACCAAATCCACAAGTTGCATTTAACTAATCAAAATATTTATACGGCACAACAAAGTTTCTCTGCATCTATAAAAACCAGTGTTAAAAGGGGAAAATATTTACCAATAATATGGAATATTTTTTGTCTGATGGGATTAAAGATTATCTATAAGGAAATATTTTATTTGACAAACAAAGGCTAGGAAATGACACTTAAATCTTTTTTTTCAACTCCTCTTTTAGGAATAAAAACATGAAAACTATTCAAATGAGACACTTCATGTTTTTAAGAGTAACATGTAAGAAGTTCAAACTTACAGAATAAGCAGTTTTGTTGATATTACCACATGTAGTTACATTTATACCTGTATTTTAATGTACATGTATTTCCCAATTAAATATAGATATAATTTTACATTCCTGATCTCTTAATTTTTTAAAATTAATTTTAATTGAACAGCAAATGTTACTTATTGGGAAAAACTAAAGTGTATTTTATATAACTATTATTAAGATTGTATTTAAACAAATAATTATGGTAGTTATTTAATATTCAATCTGGAACAATTTTGAGAGTAGAAGGGACTACTAATAATCACCATACCAGGATAAGACATAAAATCCAGGGCCATCCTGAGGAAACTGGGACTTTTGGTTACATTGCTAAGAATACAATCTATAATAATACATTGATTTACCTATTAAAAAATTTAGAACTAATTATTATGCAACATATAAGATGATGAGGTGATTATTACTATAGAAGGGTTTTCAGCCAAAAGAGGACACCTAAAATACATTGCATTATTTTAGTTCAATCTCTTTGCTTCACAAATAAATATCCTAAACCTCGACAGGCTAAAAGACATAACCAAGGTATCACACTAAGCTAGAGGGAAATTTATGCCCTTAAATTAGCCCTTAAATTACTTTCTGGATAACAGAGGGCAAATCCACAGCACTGATGGAGAGAGTGAACCAAGGAATTATTATTAAAAACATAATTTTAAAAAGTGCTTCCTAAAACGCTCACAACAATGTGAAATAATTGGCCCTTCTAATAAAAATTATGGAAAATAATTCTTACTGTCCATATTCTAAAGTTTTATACCATATCTATTCATAGAAACTCTAATATCAATCCCAGTAGCAGGAAAGTTTACCAAGACTGTCAGATGTGAGACAGAAAGGTGTGGACTGGTGACCCAGGCAGTTGGTGATCTGAGAAGTTCCTCATCTGGAGGCTCATGCAGAAGGGCAGGTCCCAGCATAACAGACGACAGGCAGCCTGCAAGCTCTTCCTCACCCAGCCAGCCCCTCTGAAGTGGTGGTCCACTTAAGCAACAATGGCTGAGCATACAAAAGTGCAACGAAAGAACTGTAATCTTGTGCCCAAATACAGAAGAAGATCCAAAATCCGAACAAGGAGGACCGATTCACAGCAACAGACAAAATCCATCTGATTTTTTTTGTGGAAACAGTTTACAGAAGTAACACAGAGACCAAGCAGATGCAATGGCCTCTAGCAGCCAAATTAGACATTATTGCTCATTTTACCTTCCATTTGTAAACAGATTCAACCCCTTAGAATTCAGTAAACTTCAGATTCCTTGAGCAATTTGGGGGAGGAGGGCAACGCAGGTCTCAATTAAAAGGTATAAAATATTTGGTGGAAGGGTAGAAGGGGCATCTTGAGCAATTACTTGAAAAAATAAAACGTAATTATATTTGTACTTCAGGTAGGAGATGTCATTTATACCAATTACACAAAAGCCATTCACAAGTAAACTTTCATCATGCTTAAATTCAAATTGTATGAAATCCAGTGAAGACAGAACAAAAACTGATAAACTGGGTATTATAGATCATTTATCTCAACAGTTGAATGATTCCTACATAATTCTAGCATATTGGTTGACAAACTGGAAAAAGAAAAAAGGGAAAGAAGCAAAGTTCTGTCTGATTAAAGGAATAAAGGCAAGAAGCGAGTAGAATAATGAAGAAAAGTAAAATAAGACAATAATGATGAGAGCAGCAAGGACAGCACCTTAGGGGGGGAAGTCCCATTATTGTTATTCAGTGGCAGTTGTGTGCTTTTTTTTAAATTTATTGTGTTTTCACAGCAAACCATTTTTACAACATCCTTTGAGTTCCATAGAGTAAAGAACACAAGATTTGAAGACAGAAAACTTGAACTCAAGTCATTGCTCCACTATCGGCCTTGAGCGAATAACTTAGTGTGTTTTGCCTTTGCTTCCCTTTACTAAACAGGATTAAGTACATATTACTCCCAGGAATGGTTCAAAGGAATAAATAAGATGATTACCTGCCCATGCTTGACATATAGAAGGCCATTAAATATGATAATTTCTTTTCAGCATCATTTAAAATAATCCTGAGAAATACCTTTCAAGGAAGAATGTATAAAAAAATAAAGAAATATTACATTAAAGGAAATACGGAACCTTGAAAAGTCTTATAATGAGTTAACAGCTATTTAAAAGAGCTCATTAGCATTTGATAACCTTTGCGGTTAACAAGGTGCTGTTCTGAGATTCTATCATTACGTGGTATACAAGTAGCAATTAACGAAATAGGGAAGAATGAAAACTCAATCTATCAGAAAATTGCCAGTTAGCAGGACAGGGATAAAGAATATAATTGTAATTTGAAAAAAAGCATTAATAATTAAAAGGTCAAGATGATGTATCCCTTAGGAACTCATGTAATGGGGAATTTATAATGCAAATTATAGCTTTTATTAGCCATTTGAGGAGAAACCTTCACCTCTGAGCAGGTAAACTCTAAAAGAAGACACAGCCTATTTTTCTTATCTGGAAAGATCACTATCGTTCTGCTATGTGATCTGGTCATCACCATCACAACTATCAGACATTCATTGAACATCCCAGGTCCCAATGATAAAAAAAATGTATAAATCATTCCTCTGCTAAAAATAAAAATAAAATTTAAAATAGAGAATACCCATAAGAATTCATGATTAGATACAAAAGAATAAACAATAAAAGCCAACTTTCCTAAGCCAGATCAGGGTTAGATTCTCACCATTAGCATCGTAGTAGTATTTATTTTTACCAGCTGTTAAAAAATTTAAAGCATTTCTTAAAATTCCTCCTAACAAATTTCGGAAGTGTCCAGAGACACTTTTAAATATGTTCAATATTAGCCTCATACATACCACTTAGTAGCTGTCATTTTTCTCTATAGCTGTAGTAACGGCTCCTGGACAAATGGCAGAATTCATGAGCAGTAGAGAAAAAATTCCACAAATAATTCTAGTAAATCGTGTCCTCCTCACTTCTCCAAGTCAGGCCAGGCTGGTTCGGCTCACACTCCAGTGCTCCCACAGATAGAGAAAGGAAATACTCCTCACTGCCTCTTGAGCTGGCCTGATGTAAAATCTTCATGCTCAAAACATCTTAAGACACTTAAAACAACTCTTTTTTTCCAAATGTGTAACTTTTATGGTGAACAACTGTGGTTTGTATGAAATTAGAAGGCCATTTTGTTTTATTCTTCCACTGTCTTCAAATTTGTTATTGGGGATATTTCTTCCACTGACCCTGAATGAAAACTTGGGCAGGCCACAGTATTTTTCAGGTGACTCTTAGGAAACACAATCAGGCAGTGGTGTGTTAAATCTGCTCATGCTGACTTGCTAGAGTCAACTGCATGTATTTCTTCCTAACTCTGCATTTAGTGATGTCATGCTGGGGGCTTAAAATACTCACCCAGCTTGCCAGAGAGACCATGTCAGAAAAGGGATGAACTTCTGTGTGGGGTTCTGCTCTTCTCACTTTGTCCAGGGGACCTTTGCCATCCTCCCCACTGTGGAGGTGTGTGGAAGGCAGGGATGTGGTCAACATGGAAAAAGGCCACATACTAGGAGTGTAGTGATTATGGCCTACAAAGGTCAATAGGAGACATGGTTTGAAGACCTGTTATTTTTGTTCATACTAGAAAATTCTGAATGGTAAATTTAACATGATGAGAAAATGAACTATTGCTCCTATGTTCTTGCATGCTCTGGGTGAGATGTGCATTTTTGTTCAAATCAACAGTGCAGCATGCAGGATGATATGCTGTCATGAATAATGACAGAAGCAGCGTTAAACAAATTGTATTAAAGAATTGCAGAAGCAAGAAGATCTATACTGTTCCTATACAAATGAGTCCTGAAAAGTCATGACAGAGTAGTAACAGCATTGCTATCTTTTTCTCACAATGGGAAGATATGAAATTGACAAGGAATGGATCATTTGACAATAAAGAATACAAAGAGAGAGTTCTTGGATCTGAATAGAAAGAGATAATGCCTCAGCGCTACAGAGAATATTCTTATACAGTGACTGGACAATATCCAAATACCTAGGTACATCTCTAAATCTCATTGATCAAGATAAATCACTGCACCTCATGTGAGTGCATAAATTTTGCAATACATTTTTTTAAAAAAATTATTTTTATAGACAGGAACTCCACAAAAATATTTGCACAGTGTCCCCAACACACTAGGTGTGGCCTAAGATGAGGATGCTCAGAGTAGCAAAAATTGTTCTGAATTAAAAATGGCCCCTATGCTTTGACACAGTCCCAAGTTCTTTGGCCAGACTTCAGCTCCCCAACAATCTATTCTGTTAGAATAACTTCTTTTCACCAGTGGTGCCTTGACCTGTTATGAAAATAAATCTCTGTTGAAACGCCCTACCAGCCCTCTAGGCATGTCTGTACAGAAAGCTGAATGTGCAGAGAAGTGGTCAAAAATGTAAGCTCACTCCAGTGACTCCTGCTTTACAAAGCCTCCCATTTTGATGTGTGTTTGAGATTGAACGTAGGAGGTGAAGTTGGAACAAAGAGAAACTCTGAGCAAGGAAGGAGAGGAAAGGGCAAGCGATTGTGGACCTGACATTTCAGAAGTTAGCCTAACAAAATAGAGTGAATAAATTTAGGTAAAGGACTATGAGTCCATGGCAATTTTCAATACAGCATAAATTCTGTCATTCCTCTTTCCTCCTTATATATAATTCCTCATTATTCTCAGGAATCTCCATTGGCTTTCCAGAGAGGGGCATTAGAATCCATCTCCCTCTCCTCTTAGACAATCCACAGTATACAATGTCTTCAGCAGTGCATTTCCAAACTCTGAGCTATGCTAACTAGAAAACACAAAGACAACGGGTGGAAGACTTCAGTCCAAGATGGGGTTTAGCCGCTGAGGTGTGCCACAGCTGAATTTATCATGCTTTTATGACTTTTGACATAGCATATTAAAAATAGCATAGTAGGAATACATCTATGCATTGTCTATTTACTATTATGTAACCTGAGGCTAATGATACAACATGCCCCTGGTGAGGTAGCAAGAAACCAAAAATAAAATTTGATTGTTAGATGTAGGTAACAAAGTTTGCCAAAAGTAAATTTTTTTCAATCATTTAAGTAATTATTCTAAAATTTTATGGTGGCATGAGGGAGGTCCAAAAAGTTCAACAAGACCCCGTTGGCACTTCCTACAACACTACAGCAGATGCCCTCCTTCATGAGGCTAAGGACAACAGCCAAGGGCCAAGCTTGTATTCTTTGAGGAAAACAGAGAGAACTTGAGAAGCTGTAGTCAGAAGCATCCCCTAATTGAAGCTATATTGTGGTTTTTGTTGAGAGCTATATTCTTTAAGCTAAATGCAATCAAGTGTTATTCACATACAATCTATGTGCTTAAGCCTTCATTTTCTCCAATTCTCAAATCCTGTCTTCTGTTGGGCTTAATTCACACTCTAAGTCTTTACTTGTTCTTACTTGTTCTGCCTCATTCAATGGATTACCATCAAACTTCAATGGGTTTTACACTCACAAACACAGGTGTGCGTGCACACACACACACGCACCAAGAACAAAGAGTTAATTTTCAGTCAGCACATACGTACATTTTACATCATGATCTAATGAAAACACACATGCATAAATATAACTTAATGTTTGATACACAATAATTACCCTATAATATACATATAATATATTCCAGTATTTTCTATTCTATTTTTTTTTGTAAAGACAGAGTCTTGCTATGTTGCCCAGGCTGGTCTTGAACTCCTACTTCAACGATCCTCCTACCTCAGCCTTCTATTCCATGTTTAATGCTAATTTTCATGAACTGATTAGGTGATCTAATAATGGGTTACATCCTGCAATTTATTAATAAATCCATCTTGCTCTACATTGAATTTTCAGATTGTACTCTGGAATCCATCAGAGCATAATCAATGAAATTCATTATAGAATTACCTGTCCTTTGGGCTCACACTCAGTTTTTCTTTCTTTACTTCTTGGCCCAAGTAAAATAATTGTGCCAATATTTTATATTTTTTAAGCAATATTTTAATTAATCTCTGAATTCAAAAGGGAAGTATATACCTTCACTTTCAAGTAAATCTAAAAGTGAAAGGCTTGTTCTTCCAGAAAGGTAAACACATACATTTACATACACACACACACACACACACACACACACACACACACACACACACACGGGCAGAGATGAAGGCCTAGAAGTACATAGCCCAAATTTATAATAGTGATTATCTCAAGAGAATACTGAGGAATAAAACAGGGAAGGGAATGAGGATCTGTCATTCTTTGTATTATACATTTATGTATTTTTTTATAATAGACTTGTATTATTGTCATTTAAAATTAATTAAAATATGGTTATTTTAGATATTCAGAAAATATGAAGATAAGTATTTTAATCTCTGTATTCCCACCATCAAGATAAAATCAATAATAATAATTTGATGCATTTCTTTTCATCTTTTCTTTCATGAACACATACACAGAGCACTGTAATTATAGTTGACATAGATTTTTGTATTTTTTCACTTAGCATTATAATAAAGGATATTTAGCCATGTTAAAAATTATTCAAATGCTTACCCTTTCATAATTGCATATAATTCATCAAATGGATATTTCAAAAATAGAATAGCAATTATTCATTATTAAAATCATCTCCAGATTTTTAAATAAAATGCTTTAATAAATTATAAACCACCAAATGAAATCATAAAATTAAATAAAAAATAAATGAATACAATTCTGTATAACACAGACATTAATCCAAAATAGTTACATATGATTAAAGCCCAAATAATAGTTTAATAAGGAGTGTGCTTAGGTTCAGTAAGCATTTATTACCCAGTCTTCAGGCAAAATAGTTCACAAAAATATTCAGCACTTTGAGGATATAATCATTTAAAGTGGCTTAGAAAATTTGCAAAAAATTGGATCTAATCGAGGTGTAACAGGGTAGCATGAGTAGAATTATACAGATAGGAAAAACAATGTAATACCATTAAATGGAGGAAAAAGTCTAGAATGGGCATAGGTTCAAACGCACTGCATTTGATGCACCTACAATAACCTAGTGGTAATGTTAATATCTAAATAGACAGCTAGAATTGTACCTGTCAAGCTCAAAAGAGATGAGTGGTCAGATTGCATATTTGTATATGGTACGAAAGAAGACCACGGTTACACAGACAGACCACTCTGACTTCTTTTCCCTTTAGCTTTGTATGTGCTCTTCCTTTAAAACTATATGACACATTTTGTATTCCTAAACATGTGAGCTTTTCAAAGGTTTGTATTTCTCTTTTCAACTGTACATAATGCGCAGTTGGATACCAAAAGAACTCCAGATTTCTATTTACAGTAATTATAGGGTCTATAATTTCGATGACCCTGTATACCACGTAAATAAGAATTTGCTCTAAAGGTATTGGAAACACAACAAAATAGTGAAAAATTACCACCCATGATCCAGAAGGAGGAGGAAATCAATAGAAGCAAGGTCAGGATTTAGCTTTGCTCTTCCCCTGGGGTACTGGCTAATACTCAAAGAGGCTGCTCAGGGGCTGGGGGGCTGAGCCGTGCTCATGACAATATATCAGGAACAAGCAGACAAAAGCTGGAGGCCAGGACCTGCTTGGAAATACAAAGAGGTGCTGATGAGTCCCATGCACTTTGGTTTAGGACTCTAAAGAGAGTAAACGTGAACCAGAGGTGGTCCTTTATTGGAACTACAGCCAAGCTTTCCATCCTGTTAATCCCGCAAATCAAACTGAGGTGATCCCAGATTGCTAATGTCCGGAGGCAGCCTTGTTGAAGCAAAAGCAAATAATCACTAGAGAAAGGTATTATACTGGGCCTCAATTTCTACAAATAATTTTTAAGTACAACATCTGGCTCACAATCAAAAACATCCATGGATGTGTAAGGACAAAATAAAATAAATGAGAACAGGAAATTTAAAAGGCTTATAGTGGTTGCAGATATTGGTATTATCAAACACAGGCTTTACAACTATGCTGAGTATGATTAAGGTTATAAAGACACAATTGAGAATTTCAGCAAAGCTGAAAATTATAAAGGAGGATATGGTACATTTTTTAAAACACAAAGAAATTCTAGAAATGAAGATGAAACTAACAAAATTAGCAATTCAATGATGGATTTAACACTAGCTTAGATGCAACTGAAGCGAGAACTTATAAAACGATACATAAATCAAAAGAAAAAATCTATAATAAAGCATAAAGAGAGGAAAAGATAAAAACTATGTAAATGATGGTAAAAGACATAAAGAATAGAATGAGATGGTCTAAATATATGTAAATTGTAGTCCCAGAAAAAATGGAGAAATAATATGGAGCAGAAGTAATATTTGAAAAATAACTAAAAATATTACAAACCTGAACATCCCAAGACATAGATCGAAGAAACTATGAACCCAAGCAGGTTAAATAAACAGAAATCCATGCTTAGGCACATCTTAGTAAAACTGATTATGATTAAGAACAAAAAAATCATCTCCGAAATAGCAGAGAAAACAGATTACCTTAAAAGAGCCAATAATTGCACCGAGTGTTGACTTCTCAAAAGAACCAATGAGAAGAAGATAATGGTATATTTTAAGTGCTAAAGAAAATGTTAGGGACTAAATGTTTCTCTCCCCCTGAAGTTCATACATTGAAGCACTAGCCCCCAATGTGACTATATATGAACATAAGCCCTGTAAGGAGGTAATAAGGTTAAATGAAGTCATACGGGTGGGGCCCTAATTCAATAGGTTTGGTGCCCTCATAAAAAAAGGAAGAGATACCAGAGCACACACCACCTGAGGGCACAGTGAGAAGGCAGCAGGAAGAGAGCCCCCACTGAATTGGTCAGCAACTCGAGTTAGACTTCTAGCTCCAAAATTGTGAGAAAATAAATTTCTGTTATTTAAACCACCCAGTCTGTGGTATTTTGTTATGGAAACCTGAGCAGATTAATACAGAACATAAGTGTCGATTTATAATTCTATTGAAGGTGAAATAAAAACATTTTTGGATAAATGAAAAGTGAGAGAATTCATACAAACAGGCTGATACTGTTAGAAAGGAAATATCCATGGGCATTTTAGGTGGAAGGAAATGAAATCAGGTGAAGAGAGAGAAGAAGGAAGAAGGAAGAATAAGGAAGAAAGAAGAAGAAAAAGAAAGAAGGAGGAAAAGAAATAGCAAATAAAATTGTAAAATTTTGAGTAAATACATTTGAATATTGATTCTATAAAATAATTAAAACTAATAACAAAAGTGGCATTTACATTTGGGATGTGGTAAGTGGCATTAAAATGCTCTAAGATTATTATATACTGGGAGTAAGTTAAAAGTAACAATTAGTATTCAACTTTGATAAATCAAAGATGCATTTATAATCCCCAGGTTAACATTAGACGAGTACATAAATTCCAAATGGATGAGGGGAAATGGAAAAAATTAAAAGGTATTAATGCAAAAGGAGAGGACCAGAAATAAAGGACAGTCAGGACAAATAAAAAAAAATACATGATAAGATGGAAGATTTAAATTCAAGTAAATCAGAATTATATTAAATATAGATATTAAATGCTCCAATTAAAAGATGGATTATTGGACTGGATTTTTAAAAACACCAGCTATATGCTATAAATAGGAGACATATTTAAACAAAAGAATAGGAAAGATAAAAAAGGATGAAAAAAATAAGCTTTGCACATATTAACCGAAGAATATTAACTAAAAAAACTAATTTAACTATTACTCAATTAAAGAGGTTTTAAAGCAAAAAGCATTAGAAGAGATAAAGACATTTCATGATAATAAGTTTTAAAGGTTCAATTGACCAGGAAAGTTAAACAATTCTAAATATTTATTCACCTAATAACAGTGCCTCAAAATAGATAAAGCATAATTGACAAAAGTACAAAAGAGAAAAAATCAAGTCTAAAATCATAATAGTGAGACCAATAAAAGAATTGCCCCACTGAGTCCGGTCAACCTTAAGAATCTCAAGATGGGAGGGGGGAGAGAGGATGGGTATATTCACACTTAAGGGGTGCGGTGAGCACCATCTGGGGGATGGACACGCTTGAAGCTCTGACTCAGGTGGGGCAAAGGCAATATACGTAACCTAAACATTTGTACCCCCATAATACGCTGAAATTTTAAAAAAATAAAAAAAAATCATAAGAAAACTTAAAACTAAAAACAGGCCACTGAGTTTGGGGTGATTTGTTATGGCAGCAATAATAGATAACTAAAACACCAATTGTATAGCTTTAAAGTTTCATAGCCCAAGTATCAGGGTACCCATCCCAGAACTCGATGTCTGGTCCTTCCAGTTTCTATGCAATTTCTTGGATGCAAAGGGCACATGGAGAACTGCCCACCTGTATACTGTTTCCCGGGATATTTGCTTTCTGGCATTTCCTTTCACTGATCAACAATTATACATCCATGAGATGGCTAAAATTAAGAAGCGAAGAAGAACAAGGTACAATAAGAATATTCATACATTCTGAGTGGGGCTATAAATAAGCTCATTTAGAAGACATTCTAGTATTATCTACTAGTGATAAAGATATATTAAATACTTACCCTATGACCTAATAAGTCCACTCATGGATGCAGAAAAGTATGTATATATGCACTGGGATTCATATATAAGAATGATCATAGTAGCATTATTCATAATTTCTCCAAACTGAGAGCTCCCAAATTTTTATAAACATTAAAATAAATAAATTGAGAATATTCATATAACAGAGTAGCATAAACCAATTAAAATTAACGTATTATGTTACACGCAACAACATGAAAACATATATCCACAGAAAGACTTGTACGGGAACACTCATAGCCACTTTATTAACAACACCCTCAAACAGGAAACAACACAGATATGTATCAACACAATTTGCAGTGTATCTATGTGATATACTGATGAACAATTTGTAGTGTATTTATACAAAGAAATATTATTCAGCAGTATAAAAAAATTACACTACTGATTCACCCATTCACAAAATGAATCTAGCGATGTGTTGATAACAGGCACTGCAGGGTTGGGAAAACCCTAATTTGTGGTATTTGCTGATTTCCATGAGGTAAATATTCTGCCATATCCAATTTCAAGCTACCAGATTAAAGTCACTGAACATGGAGCTGAGAATAGATACACACGACTGACTCACAACCTGGTTGGAGCTGGCTCCAGCACACCACTGGATGAATCCCACAGACACGAAGCTAAACAAAAGGAGGCCAGACACAAAAGAGTACAGCCTATATGATTTCATTTATATAAAGGCCTAGATAATTAATTTAAGATGAAAAAAAAAATCAGGGGGTTGGGATGGGGGTGTCCCTGGGAAGGGGCAGGAAGAACTTTTCTGGGAAGATGGAAATGTTCTATATTGTTGGGATGAGGTTATTTATTACTTAGGCATATATCCATTTGTCAAAATTGTACAGCTAAGACTTATGCCTTGCGAAGCCTATAGACTTTACCTCAAAAAAAAAAAAAGGAAAGAAAGAAAGGAACTATACAAAACAATGAGATTAATCAAGTGAGGGAGTCTAGGTGGAAGTGTAGACAACAATACAGGGAAGTCAGAAAGTTGATAATATGAAGTTGGGTGATGGGTTTATGGAGGGACATTATATTACTCTATTTACTTTGCATATGTTTAAAATATTCAGCAATAAAATGTTTTAAAATAACTCATATATAGATGAACATTGATTCACCAATTTTTCTAATGTAGGACCAACCATGGCCTTTTCTTTGATCAAGCGTCCTCTGGTTTTATCTTTGTTGCATAAACCACCCCACACATTTTTCTAATTGTTTTCTTTTAAAGTTGAAAGGCAACTTAAAGATACATATAAAGCCATCAATGTGCAGAATTCTAGACTGTTATGATTTTTCTCATACAGTTTTTCCCTTTAGCTATTTGGACAGGTTGTTTTAGCCACCTAAATTTATTGTGTCTTTCCATAATATTAAACATAGTTGCCATAAAAATCAATAAGCCTCTTTCTTTTGGAATTAATATTTCATCAATTTATATAATTTTTAAAGTATATAATTAAAATAATAATATACCTGGTGTATACAGGTTTGGGAGCAAACTCAAACCAAACTCAAACTCAACTAACACTTGGTAGGAAAGAACACCTCAATACCTCAATGGATATGCAGGGATGCCAAGGTGCCCCAGAACTTTTCTAACCATTTCCCAGGCTTGCTGGATCGGTTGACACTCCTCATTCCTTCTATTAAATATGTAGACTGATGCCCATGACCATTAGAGTCCTAGATTGTTTCATAGATGTCTATTAACCACTAATATATTACCTGAACGGTATACTATAGATACACTTCAACTACAGCCAACTAAAATGTATATCATTTTGTCCATGGGAGAATGTATTTTAAGTACCTACTTACACATATTTCAGCCTTTTAATAGTAGTAATTCTATCCAGCAGTGACATTTGAGGAAGAAGGAAAGATATAGCAGTAATTTATAAATTTGGTACCTCTGCATAAGTCATGACATAAAACTCCCCTATAGTCTGAAGAAGACTGGACGCAAAAGAGAACATATTACATGATTTAGTTAATGTGAAGTTTAGAAAACAAATATAAAATTTAAAAAATCAGAATAATTAATCACCTTGGGGGATGATGGGTGGTTTACTGAAAAGTGACATGAGTGAATTTTACATATATACAAAGATCATTTACCCTGAGAAATAGAGGCTTCGGACCCAACAATACCAGTATATATTTATAAGAATGGTAGAAAGGAAGAAAGAAAACCGGGCACAGTTCTATTTATCTGTTTATCTTGCCTGAAGTCACCTTAGACAAAAGATTGTCTATTGCATTGTTTTACTTCCTGGAGTGGAAGTTAGAATATGAATAAAGAATGATTTTTTTGTTCCCCAAGAGACTATGGTCAGGTGTATTCTGGCCAATGAATATCCTTCAGTGACTAATAATGTGCCCTCCTCTTAGTCCTTTGAAAGTCAAGAAAACAGGGGAGAATAATAACTGCATGACTGACAGGTCCACAGAACAGCTCTGAACACCTGCGCAGGCCAACTCTGAGGCCCGCAGTTCCACTCAGGTGCACCTTTTGGAAAATCTAGGTAATCTGACCTCCATCTCTTTCAAGGTTAAGAATACTTAATTTTATATGTAATAATAATAGCAACAGCTACTATCTATAGAGTTCTTAATTTGCACCATGGATTATCCCATTTGACCTTCCCAAAAATCCTCTGGGAGGAGGGGGGGTGGTCAGGGGAGGTACTATTATTATCCACATTGTTAAAAATAAAAAAATTTGGCTCAGATAGTTTGAATAACTAGCTCAAGTTTGCCTAGATAACAAGAGGTAGAGCCCGAATTCTACTCAAGGTAATCTGACTCCAGAGTGCACATTGTTAACTACTGACAAGTAAATTAACAAAACGGAGAGAGTTAGGGAGAAATATCAGCAGAGTATGAGTATCCTTCCTTGTAGACAGTCTTAGCCAGTAAGCTAAATGAAGCAGCTAAAACGAAGTGATGAATTTTAGCCCAAACCTGGGCAATGATCCAATCTCTCTCAAAGATGATGAAAATGAAAATGTCGTGATTATTGTCCTGAGAAGTTAGCAGAAACATTTTTAAGTCACAGAATTCAAAATCTAAAGGATCAAAGGGAGCAGTACATTTTTTTCAGGCTAAGGAGGTAGAAAGAGTAAGAGGTGAGGCCTGAAGTTTTTAATGGCATTCTCCTTTATTTTATTTAGAACATTATCGTTTTTGCCCCAGCTTTCATGAAGAGATTAATGTGTACCATTTCATGCTCTTACTGCTTACATCAGACACAAATTAACAGAACTTAAATGCCTCATATAGCATACATAAGATTAGTTTATTTTACTACTTATTTTACTACTTAGTTTCTTTTTTTATAAATTCAGACACATTTGCCTCCTGTACTCTATCAAAGGAACTATTGATAGAAGCAGATCACAACTGCATGGGTATGAGTGTTTATATATAGTATAAATACATATTTTTATCTTATCAAAATACAGACTTCTGACAAGGTCAGAAAAAACAGACCATATTAAACCACTGCCATCAAACACAATGTTCCAGGACCCCTAGGATAAACAAAAACAAGAATAAATACCTCTTTGTAAAAAGGAACTCCTTGTCTACAGTCTTGAGATTTTTTTTTCCCCAAGATCAAATGTATCAAAATTATTACAAGGGGATCATGGCATAATTAGTCACCAATCTTGGGAAAGTCACTAAAATTCTTCTTATCTTAGGACAAAGGAGCTGAGGTCAAGACTCTAACTCTGCAATCTCCTTCAGTCTTGTCTAGGTCTCCACTATGGCATGGTTGGAGTGAGAGGTACAATGAAAGAGACCTTCTAGATGTACATTGAAACTCCTCATTCCACTTTCCCATTCTGCATGGAGGCACCTACAACATGGTAGAGGCTGACCTAAGTGAGGCAGGTGATATCTCTGATGGCCACTAGCATTGCATCTGTGTTTTGAAAAGTCATTAGATTTTAAAGGTATGCATTCCAAAGCTCTATGTAGCTGGAACTGTTTTGATAAATCTTGTAAAAAAGAAAAAAGTCTCAATAGAGTAGCAATAGGAAAAGCATCTGGGTAACACTTACAGGAAGCTCCAGCTGATTGGGAATAAATGGGCTCTGTGCTCAGCAACAGCTGCAACAACACAGGGCTGAGCCTTGATAGGTGGACACGCACAGAACAAGCTGAGCTGGGGCCTGGAATTTCCCGAAATGAAATCCAAGAACTGTTTAGGTTGACCTTCTCTCCCTCAGCACAGTTGACCCTGAAGAAGAAATAAGAGATGACACATCATCCCAAAGCACACTAAACTTTTAACAACAGCAGCTCAAAAAAAAAAAAAGTAGTAAAAGTTTGAAAATGCATGGCAGTCCTCTTGCAATGCTGGAAAAATAAACTGGTTGGCTTGATTGCCTTCTGTTTGGGGAATAAACAAAGAGATTATTTAAGAATCATATATTCTGGGGGTGCTGTGGAATGCACAGTTTCCAGAAAACAGATTTATCTGTCGATTATAACCAGGCTTCCTGCACGGCAGGCCCCACTTCCACATAGCAGTCAGGGTTAAAATGACATAAAGCAGAACACCATGAACTGTATTTAGAAAGGCTGATCTAAAAAAAAAAAAAAACGCAGTGAGAAGAAACATTGAAATGTTTGGAGAAATATAATAAGCAGGTACAGTATAAATGGGGAAATACGTTCTTTTTCAGTAATGTGACAGCCTCCTCAGTGGTGTTTTTCAGGGAATCAAAGAAAGAATTTTCTTAGCAGGGAAATAATATAGTGGAGTCACCTCCTGGGTACATGTATAAAGATACACCTTAAAAGTTTCCTCCAAAGTAGGTTCCCCATGCGTAAAATGAGGCTATTATGAGGCACAGGCCCTCAGATTGCCCACTTCCATTTAGCCTAACACAATGGGCCTTACTAGGGTAGAATATAGTGGCAACTAAAAATACCTGTGCTGGACAAGGCTCCTTCTTCTAGCCGTGACTGTGCCAGTCACTTGGTCTCTGCTTTGCTCTCTTGGATTCTTATAATATGCACATAAGTAATTTTGTAAAAACCATGCCTCACTTTCACAAGCATAGCAGAAATAAGAGCAGTCATGAGGACTATCTGGCAGGAAGTGCATGGAAACGGAAGTCACCAGAATTATTCAGTTGGGAGGGACCTTGGAAGCCATTTGGCTCTTTGCTTCCATATGTTGGCCCATGTTCTTTGTCATATAATAATCAGAGAAGATAGAGATAACATTGATTCTGTTATCATGAATAGAATGTTTATAGACATAATGATCTTAATAAACAATCTTGCAATAAGTATAACCACAAAAATTAAAAAAAAAAAGGCAAAACTCAGGAGTCATCTGAAATCAACATGCTATTCTCGCTTAAATTCGCTCCAGTATGTCTCTTGGCCCCAACGCTAACTGCCTTATCATGGGTTCTGATAGTCATGTTACCAAATCCATGTTGAGTTCTTAATCTTCACTTTACTCAACCTTTTGGGAGTATTTGGCATCGCTGGTCACTCCCTCCTTGAAACACTTTCTTCACTCAATTCTGAAACTTCACACTGTCTTGATTCTTCTCCAGTCTCTCTCCTGGCTAACCCTGTTTTCACGTTGCCCCATCACCCCTCTTCTTATGTTTAACCTCTAAATAGTGAAGTGAATTAGTAAGAGTTCTCAGTAGTAATTAATTCATCAGCGTAAGGAAAAACAAAAAGAAAATTACTAATTATGTGTATATTGGGTGCACTGGGGAAAATCTTTCTTAGCAGGGAGTCCTCTTAGCAGCTGCATGTGAAATACAAGTCATGAACAGACTCTGCTCTCTCAAGTCCCCTGGAAAGGAGGCTGTTATTAAGATCATGTTATTTTGGCAATATGGAAAGCAGAACAAACTCCTCTCTGGAGGCCCTTCATTTTATTCAAAAGCAAAACTTCACTATGGGGTGGCCATAAAGTTTGGAAACACAGCCAAAACATTTGCCATTTTTAAGTGAATAAATAATGGCTTTAGTTGATGGATAAGGAGAGCTTGTCCAGACTGATTCTATCGGGATAGTGCACCACCCCGTTATGCCAGGGTGGTAGGGTTGGATGCCTGTGCAGAGACCGATGGGAGAAGCTGCATGTGTACCATGTTAATTGCAATTTTGCACAACTCATGGAACTACCCATTGGGCGTGAGGACAACACGGTGAATATTGTATTATAAAAGAATATCCATAAAATACTTATATGTATTTTCCAGCTTTCCAGATTTTATAGGCACCCCATAAAATCCTCTTCTACTGATAAAAATAGGTAAATATGTCCCATCCTGTTCAGACTCTCCATTTAAAAAGCTTATTGACAATGTGAGTAGAAGTCCCTAGCTCCTGTAAAACAGAGGGTTTTTGACCTCTGCTAAACTGCCCAGACTATGAACAAGGAGTTTAATATTTGTGTAGTCTTTGCTGTACACTAGATGTAATGCTGAAAACTTAAACACATCTACTCCATTTAACCCTTATGAACTCACGAGGCAGAGATGGTGCCTAATCCTGATTACCACCACGTGAAGTGGATACTAACTATTTTTAGGTTCTAAGAGGTTAAGGAATTAAAATTTAAAATCACTTCTTCTGCTTCCAAAGCTAACTGTGTCTTCTCCATACCACACTATTTGTTTAATTTTTACAAATACATAAACAGGGGCTATAAGAGGTTAAAATTTTGCAATAAATAAATAAATAAATGAATGAATGAATGAATGAATGAATGAATGTAACAAAGCTGAAATTCAAACCTGAGTCTTTCTGACTTTGGAGTCAATGTTTTTTCCACTATATAGCAGAATTGTTACATATCCTTTTAAAATCAGGGATAAAGAGGAAAGATAGGAGAAAGTCAGGAGGGAATTTTGAGTCTACATCTTTATGTTGGACAAGAATAAGCTTGACATGTTAAAGAAAATAGAAGATTTCAGAACATCTATGATATTATTCTGTATTTCTAAAGCCTTGAGTAGTTGATTTGGAACCATCCCCGAATTAAAACCAAATTAAAGTTGAAATCACTGCACAGTTATTTCAGTGGACAGAACAGTGCTAATGAGGTCAGGGTCAGGACTTCAGGCTGCCCAACTTTTCTCTGTTCTAGAGCCAAACTGCAACGTTCCTCCTATACAGCCAACTCAGGACTCACCGTTGGTCACAAGTAAGACCTGGGGAGAGAGCAAGGCTCAGTACACTCGTTACCACTGCCAGAAAAACAAAGTCCAAGCATATGCCCTATAGCTGCTGGGTTAGAACCACCAGCTTCATATTATATTCAAAAGAGAGGAAGTAACAACATGAACTTCATCTGTAGATTCTATCAGATACAAAGCTGCTAGAATAGCTAATACAAATGTCAGAGCCCGTGAAGAAGACATAGTCCTCTGTGCTGCCTCCATATGCATTTGATTCCCTTCCTGTGTCCCTCCCATTCCCCTAGGGTCACAGAGTTCCCTGTGAAGTTGATCCAGCTTGATGGACACAACCGAAGATTTGAGCCACCCAACCGTGACATACAACAGCACTAAAAGTAATTAGTACTTTGCTTCAAAAATAATGAGTTCAGACAAAACTTCATCATAAGATTTTGAACTTTGTTTAAGTACTTACAGAGAAGTACTTTTTAAATAAGAAAAACGAGCTAAGGTTTTAGATCTAGTAGAACCTCTCTCAGATTGGAAATGTCTCATCTTTTTTTAGCTGTCATACTAATGGAAAGAGACGTGTCCTCATGGAATGGAGGGTGCAGTAAGGTACTAGCCTTTATTTTCATATATTCATAAAAATCATAAGAAACCTTTTCCAGAAAATTACAACAAAACAGTGCAGCAAATATAGAAAACTGTTGTTCCTTTCAGGGAGTGGAGCTAGGAAAATAATGCACCTTTTTTACAAGATTTAAATTGGAGAACAAAGCGGCTCTGTCTGCAGTTCATTTCCAGGTGATTGTGATTATACTGACTCATTCTTTTCCCCTAAAAGAAGGATGGTCTCTGAAAGAGATGACTGGCCTTCTTGGTTAGATTTCCTGGCAGTGAGGACTAGAAGAGTCCTGGGTTCTTTTTCACACCCAGATCATATGAGGCCAGCGTCTTTAAACTGTTTTTTTGTGTTTTGTTTTTTAAATAAGTATTAGTTACCTGCTCTGGAAATCAGGGTTGAAGCTCATAGGTTTGATAGCCTAAAGCACATGACCCTTATGTCCTGCCTTTCCTTAAGATATTTATATTTGTACATGCACATTTATAGCCAAGAGTTCATCTCTACTTTCTCCAAAGGACTTGGCTGTCTAGTTGAACACTCCAAATGCTGATGGCTAACTTTCTGTCTCTGGCCTGCCTGCCACTGTGGCATGGTTGCTCTAGCTATCTTTCCCTACCTTGAAATGCTACCCATTGCTAAGCAATGGTATCTAGTAATGCTGGAAAGAGTCATCAATTTCACATATATCCACAAGAATGAGTTAGTTTGTAAACAAACAAAGGACAGAAGGCACCAAAAATCTCTGATCTGCCAATAGTTTAGTCTAGCAATGTCTTGGAATGTCCTAAAGTACATAGGAAATGTGTCTGTAGACATTAAACATTGAGTTCAGTGAATTAGTCACCTACTTATGAAAGAAACACACCCTGGCTTACTTAGTGTTTAGCACATCTATACCTGCTAAATATTTCCTCACTCAGATGCTCTCTGCTGGCTAGAGGTCAGTTTGACAAATTTATTTGTGTATCATGGGCATTGACTCCTGGTCCAAGGATCATTGCTTGGGCCCTCACTTTAATTACAGAGAAGCAAGTGATGGAACTAGTCAGGACCATGGTCTATTGTCTCAATGTGAAAAGGGCAACCCCTCCTTCTAGGATGTAAAAGTTGAAGTTAGTGCCATCACTAATTGAATCAAACCAACCATTAGAGCTGAATTATCTGCTTACAAGAAAGTCTTGCTCTTCTACCTATGTGAAGAGAGAAAAGGAATCCTGTTTCATCTCTGACACAGCCTTATTTCACTGGGGAAAGTATTTTTTGCAAAACTAAACGTTCAGAGCCTCACTTTGAAATGAGTTAGGGAGTGTGGGCTTACACATGCGCTGCTCAGAAGAAAAAGCCAAGCTGGATTGACTGGAGGCCAGTGTTTCCTATGTTTCCAAATGTCCTACTTCTCTACTCTGATTTTCTAATAAAATAAATATAGAAACCAATGCTAAAAATTAGTGCTTGAAAAATAAAACTGGAAAGAAAGAGGAGATAAAAGTTGGATCATAGAACTTACCTATTTGCTTTTATTCACATGTAGCATTTTTGTTCCTCATACTATAGTTTTTTGTGTGGTGTGACAATACACCAGCTTGTCTAAATACTCATTGTTATAGGTAAACATCATAAATTAGCGGAGTAATATGCAATTGGTTTTATTTTTAACACCAATGGATTTTGGCCAGAATTAATTAATGTTAGCAATATCTCAGAGTTTTCTTAAGTGTACACAAGACAGTTTGCTAGATAATGTTCAGAGCAAACTCGTTTATTTCTTATGCTATTCACTTTCTGTAAAAGACTAAAAGGAAAAGCTAGAGAATTTCAAGTCACAATTTAATTCTAAATTTTGTTTAATTTATTTTGGGCTTCATAGTTAGCTTCCCTTATAGTTTCAGCCTTTCCATATGAAGATTTAACTGGAGCCCTGTAATTTCTCTGTACTATCATTCATACTTCCTGTCTCAGTAGCCTCACCTTGAAACTGGGCAAGTTCCCAAGGATATAATAAGTCAAAGTCAAGTTGAACTACTTTTCAAAGGCTTTTTTGGTGCCCTTTCTAACCAACGGACTTTCATTTACCTTGATTCACGGTTCCAGGAGCTTAGAAAAACCCTTGCTTCTTAATGCTCAGTAACTCCTTTTCAAATTGCCTAAATGTTAAACAAATGCCATCCATAATTAACTGAAAATTATCAAATGCCAAATTTGTAGCATTTGATGCCTTTTTGACTTTTTTTTAAAGGTTAGTCATTCACATTGGCAAACAGAAAAATAAAAGAGCAGTATTTTTTTTCTTTTTTATCTACAATATACCTCAGTTATCTGGTATAATTATGACATGAGTTGGTCTAGTTGATGGTTTTCTGATATCTGAGAGTTGACCATTTGAAGCTTCAAGAACTATCAAGAGAGGAAATATGCAGGAGATTTCTGGAGTCTGTCTCTTCTACTCATTCCTTGAGTGGCCTTCACCTCTCTAAGCTTCAATTTCTGCATCCATAAAATAGGGATAATCTACTTCCTGAGATGCGAAGAACATACCTGGCACATATTAAACAGTGATTACAAAATCATATTATTATTATAGGGGCATGTTTCACCTCTCACATTAGACACAACCCAGCCTGCACAGTATAAAATGCCTATTTTTATAAGGACTGATGAAGCATCTTTATTTCCACTGCTTGTTCCATTCTCCCACCCTCAGCTACCTCTGCCCTCCTGCTATAGTCACAGCTTCTATCTCCTACTGGTTCTTGCTCCCCTTTCCTTCTTTCTTTTGCCCTTCTGTTCTCCTTGGCTTCTTTGCAGATAGTCATCACCAAGTGGCATATTTTTTTTTTACCTTCTTTTCCTTCTATTCAGACAACTGACCAATCACAGCATAGTGGTTTTGGGTTCTTAAAAGCTTTCTTCCCAAATTACTCTTTCTATTCAGAATGCTTGAGACTGAAAGCAGACCTCATCACTACTTGCCTGAGGTTTTGCTGAGTCTAATGCTAAAAGTCATAATCAAAGTCAGCTACTGGCTTTTATCATTTCTCCTATTCTGCAAGTCCATCTCTCCTGCAACTGCTAAAACAACGATGACTCTTTTATTAATAATGATTGCTAACGCGCATTGAATGCTGAGTGGATGCCAGTATTGTACTGAGTATTTCACTTGTGGTATCTCATTTACTTCTCACCACATTCCCAGGAGGAGGAGGTGGTGGTGGTGATAATTCCTATTTCACAGAAAAAAAAATCTGAGACTCAAAGAGGTTATCCAGCTGCTAAGTGGTTAGGATGCAATCACTGATCAGTCTTGATTAAGAGTCTTACCCTTTAACTCCATACACTATTTCTTATAAGTTTGTTAGGAGGAAGTCCTCCAACTGATGCAGCTTTGAATCAGAGAATGCTCAATTGGAACCTCCTGTTTAAAAGAAAATAGTCTTCCTTTCTCCTCCTATTGGACCATGTCATCCATCCCCAATTTAGAGGCAACAATAAAAATCCAACCAATAATTTATTTTACAGATCCTACCTATGGGTCACAAAACCCTGGGACACTACTGAGTTCCCAAATCCATGTGTATACCAAGGAGATTATATGTCTGTTCTTTGAATAAATAACCTAAGTAGAGGCTGTTGAGAGGAATAATAACACAAATGCATTTTTTAAATTTACTGAATTTATAGTCACTTAGTCACTTTTAATCATTTTTCATTTTCTTTACCAATGAATGACTACAGTTGAGCAATTATCATATGAATACCTGATATATTTCACCTTAAAAGTATTTACACTCAGAATATAGGAACCTGGATGTGATTGAAAGGCACATCCAGATTTTGAAAGGCAAAGTTACCCCAGCAGCCTGAAGTTATTTATGTCAGGGTCTCTACGTCCTAACTTCCATCACTGCTCTGTGGGGATGGTATAGCTTGGTGGTAAAAAATGATGGTGCAGAATCGCAGCTCTGACACTAATTGTGTGACTTTTGGCAATTTATTTAACTTCTCTGTTCTTTAGATTCCTTTCTGTAAAATAGAGAAAATAATAATGTCTATTTGTTCTAAGGATTTTAAAAGATATTAAATGTGATGTTCTTAGAACAGTGTTGGGCACAGGGTAAGCTTTCAGTTAATGTTTGCTTTTTGTCTGGTGCTTGGTGGAGGCAAATTCGATCATTTGAAGGACTCTCGGTCTGAACGGCAGTGTTACTCCCACAGCGTTTATGAGCAGAGTGCTAAATTTAATCCAGCCCCACTCCCCACCCCTGGGTGCCCTAATTCCTTTTACCTGACTTTACTTTTTTTCTTTTTTTATAACACTTACCCTCTAACTTACTATATAATTTACTTATTGTGTTTACTGCTTATTCTCTTCCCCCCAAGTAGAACGTAAGCTCCACAAGGGCAGAAATATACTACTGTATTCCAAATGCATAAAACAGTGCATGGCACAGAGTAATTGTTCAATAAGTATTGGTTAAGAATGAATAAATATAAGGATAGTTTGTCAAATGTCCTTCTCAAAATTCACTTCATCTTCCATTTTTTTCCAGCCTGGCTCCCCTTTCAAATTCCATGTCCCAACAAACATGAACAATAATATAATGACTAATATTTATTGAGTACTTCCTGCATTCCAGGTACTAAGCCCAACATGAAAAATGCTTTATCTCATTTAGTCGTATGAAATACAGTTGACCCCTGAACAACACGTTTAAACTGTGTGAGTCCATTTATGTGCTAATTTTCTTTTGCCTCTGCCACCCCTGAGACAGCATGACCAAACCCTTTTTTCTTCTTCCTCCTCTTCAGCCTACTCAATATGAAGACTATGAGGATGAAGACCTTTCTCATGATCTACTTCCACTTAACGAATATAAATATTTTTTCCTTATGATTTTCTTAATAACATTTTGGGTTTTTTTTCTAACTTACTTTATTGTAAGAAGACGGTATATAACACATATCACATGCAAAATATGTGTTAATTGACAGTTCATATGATTGGTAAGGCTTCCAGTCAACAGTAGACTATTACTAAAGTTTTGGGGGAATCAAGATTTACATGCAAATTTTCAAGTGCCCAGGGGGTCAGCACCCCTAGCCCCAATGTTGTTCAAGGGTCAACCACAATTATTCCTCTCATTTTACAGAGGCTCAGAGAGATTAAGGCACTTGTCCAAAGTCGCATAGCTATTTTAAATGGAGAACCCAATTAGATCCCCGAGCTAGTCTTGCTGTGGCATGTGAGCTCTCCGAATGTGACTCTGAGCCTGGCACAGTGTCCCTTCCATGAAAGATGGAACCTGAGTCCTAACGATAGGACCTATTACCAAAGAATATGCTTTATCCGCACACACTGAGAGCAGAATCCCTGGAGTCAGCAAAGTGAGGCTGAGATCCACTATGTTTACCGGCATGCTAAAATAAATTCTATGATAATAATGTTCCTATCTTCCAGTTCATTGCATTCATTCTGTCATGGTGAATAACATGTCCCATTGCATGCTAATCTACCAGCCTAACTCCAGAGTAAGGATAAAATTAAATCCTGCCACGCATGAGGCCCTAAATTTATAGCAGCCTTTACCACTCAATATTAATTAACTTGAATGATCCGTGAAGATTTGGCTTTGCAATGAGTTTGACTACCTATGGCTGCAAGGTTCTTTAAGATTATGTGTCTGAGCTATTGGGATAATTAATTCCACTAGCAGTGAAGGAGAAGCCCACAGGATTTGCAAATGAGATGTGAGATTTGAGCATTTCCTGGTTTCTGTGGCAACCGTGGCTTCAGTGACAACCTGTCAGGGCATAGAGTTATCGAACTCCCGCCACCCTCACCTAGTCTTGGGCACTTCCAGATTGTTCAAAGCAGAATCATTCAGTACATCTGAGAATAAACTCATTTTTACAGGCCTGTGTAGGATTCAGTGACACAAGGTGGTATGTATTAGAGTGATATCTGAGGTCTCCCAGGCAATGAGATTTCATAAAGGAACATTCCAGAGAGGAAGTGATGGATCAAAGTTATGCGGTAAATGTTGAGATAGTTAATGATCAAAACTGTCCCATAGAGACTCAGACACAGCTAGGCAGCCTATCTCTATTTGTTTATGACATGAGCACAGTGAAATTATAGAGAGGGAATATGATCACCACCATTGCTATCCAGCAGGCAGGGAAGCCTGGATGGGACTGAGTTGCACAAAAGTTCTCTCTGCCATTATCTTCCCATACTTCCCTTAATCCACCTGACCTTCAATATCCATTCAGTGGGATTATAGCCTTGTAAAGATTAATGCCTTTATTCATCCTTAACTATTCAAATTAGTAAATGAAACTTAATTCAAGGGCAAATAATCCTCTTGATTATGGAATACAAATGGATAAATAATTGATATTTCCATGAATAAAAGCTGGAATTAAGAGAAAATGGTGCTGCTGAGCTCGAGTTTATCAACACCTGGTTTTAGGCAAATATGCAGTAAGAAGCGGTCACTTGAATGATCTACATCAGAAGAGTAACTTTTTTCCTTGGGCAGCAAGATGGCTAAATAAAGGAAACATTGCAGCAGCCTGACATACTTTAGTACTTATTTGAACTGGAGTAGTATGAAATGGCAGGGCAGGGAGCTGCTTTCTGGTCATCTTGGAGGAAGCAGATTATTTTCTTTCTATGTACCTGAAAAATGCATGTACCTTAGCTAAGGTGGAGTGGTAAACAATTGATGATGAATGAATGGGTGGATAAATTAATTCATTCAGTAAGTATTGAGCACTTACTATGTTGTAGGTACTAGGGAAACAGAAGTGATCAAAGATAACAATCCCTGTATTCACATAGCATAGATTCTAGTGAAATAATCGATGGCTAAATAAATTCCAAATGGATGTGAGAACTCCTAAGTCCCTGTCAAATTGTTTCACAGGCCACAAAAGTACATTTACCTTAACCTGAGCAGACCCACAGGAATCAGTATCCCCATACTATGGGATTATCGCTGCCATTGAGATCAAACTGAACTTTGTACTGATGAATGCCAGAGCCATGGATGGAGTCTAAGGTTAAAGCCAAGGAAAGGTGTTTAAATGGCATTTGTTCCTTTCCTGTAAGTGAAAACAGACAAACTTAAAAAGCACCAGGTATACTCGGTGATATACTGTGATTGCAAAGCTAAAGAAGACAGGTATTTGTCAGGCCATTCATGAGCATATATTTGGGTTTTGCTTATTATAAATGAGCAAAAGGAAAATGGAATTGTTCATGAATGCAGATTATGACACCTGTAACTCATTTCTGAAAGAAATTGGCCTGCCTAGGAAGACATCCTTGAGGTAATTTTTTTCCCACTAAAATTTATGGTACAACTAATAAAGCAATGGGGCCAGACTTTTAAATTCTTATATTTACCATTATTGTATGTATATCTTAATGACAAAAGTAGAGAAAGAGTAAGTTTTTCTCCTGAACCTACATGTCTTCTTTGGAATTTTTAAGAAAAATAAGAAAAACTAAGTGTATGGATCCTTTAGGACAGAAAGTCTTGTGGGGCTGGAGGGGATGAAGTGTAGGAGCTGATTAGGAGATGGAGCTGAATTTGCTGGTAATACCATGGTGAAATTATCCTGAGCCAGCTATTGTCCTCAGGTTCTCAAGTTCTAGAACTTAATTTTTGTCATGGTACACAGAGCTATATAGACCTTTAAGGACTCATTTGGACATTGTTCAAACTCGTAAAATTCTGATGTACAAACCAGAATGCCATTTTATGAATTTATATTGGAAATTATCTTCTGACAGGAGATTATGCCTTTTGATGGGGTGAATATTGAGACCTCCAAATTATACATCAAAAGGTTTAAATTAAAACCAAGGAAGTTGTATGATCTCATGACAAGAGAGTTTCACCAAGCCAAGAAATAAATTCTATTTCTCTAGGGAAATAGTTGAGCACAGAAGTGAAGAGATTAGGATCTGGGTAAGACTAGGGTTGGGTTCAAATCTTATCTACTACCTCTAGTGACCTTGAGAAAGCTCACTAGTGCTTAGTTCACTCTTCTGAATGTGGAAATAAAGGGAAAAAAAAGGACAATCCATTTAAAGCATTTAGTACAATGGCATATAGGATGCATTCAATAAATATTCAGCAGTATTTTCCTACCCAAAGAATTGATATTAGTTTCCTGGGATAAAAGTCTGCCTTGATAGGGTTTGTTATGAGAATTAATTAGGGTGCTCAAAGAATATTAACTATTACTATATGTCTAGCTTAAGAAATAGGGTAGATTTTATGAACCAAAATACCTTTTACCTGGATGGTAATGCTTGACAGACACTAAACTTTCCTACTCTCAAGATTATGTTTATAAGACACCACTAAATACTCCAGCATTACCACAGGCAAGTTGCAATCCAGTTGAATAGGGCTGCAGTTGCTTTTTTCATCAGACACATTCCAGGCATGTCTTCCTCTGACTGGCAACCCCTCTAGGCTTGGGGATTTTCCAAATCTCTCAAAAAGGTTACTTGGACAAGGGTGTTAAGTTTATCCATTATAGTCTACTAGTTTCAGCCTGAAAACTTGCAGATGAGTTTTTCCTGACCATGGTATTAAATACATTGATTTCCAAAAGATGAAGAAAAGCATCTACATCCAGATCCCTTGAGCATCTGGTTTAAAAAGCAGACATCTTGGAGTGGTGGGACCGGTGGTTATCTCGGGGCAGGATAGGGGAGGAGTGACCTGGAAATGGGCACAAGCCAACATCCTGGGATGTTGGAAATGTTTCACAGCTTTACCTGGGTGGTGGTTATACAGATGGATATATATGTAAAAATTAATCGAGCTGTGCACTTAAGGTGAGAGCACCTTATGCTGAGTACGTGACAACTCAATACAAAGTTTTAAAACATCGGTTGAAAGGTTTGCCCTCACCTCAGAACTTCTGAATCAGAATCTTTAGGAGAGGGGCATGTGAGTCTTCATTTTTAATAAGCACACCTCAGACGATGCTAATATACACTGAAGTTTGAGAACCACTGATTTTAAAAAGTACATTTTCAATACCAAAGACCCAGAAAAATAATCTGGCTTCAAGACCGTCTGGGAAACGTGAGATAAATGCCACAAATATCAGTATTCATAAATTCTGAAACCTTGGAGACTTGAGTCAAGATACCCGCATCTGTTTCTTGTGCCACCCGGTAGGTCTCTACATGCATCTCTAACATAAAAATCGGAATGAGCCATGGGGAGGTGGGAACCCGCTGAGAATCGTGCAGCAGGCTCTGCTCTAAACATTCACCTTTGTGGCCAGAGCCTCGGGCAGCCCGCTCCTCTCTCCAATCTGATAATGTCAAAGAGCTGGTCGAGTTACTAGGGGTTGAATTACAAGCCAGTGCATTTGGGAAAAGCACTTGTCAAGAACATACCTCCTCCAAAATAAGCAGGGGTCTGTTCTGAAAAGAAGAAAAAGAATCTGCCTAATGGAGCTTTTGGAAAGCTGAGATAAAAGACTTTCTTCTGTGTAACTGCCTGCAGAGTGTCATGATTCTGAATGAAAAGCTCTGCTGGCTCACAAACAGATGCTCTAATGTTTGAGAGAATGAATCGGGAGAATATTTAGAGACAGTCCAAGATTGCTGGGAGGATTTGTGTGCTAAAGTCTCCCTTGGCTTTGGTGTTACTTTATGCCACATCATTTTCCTGCAGTGTTCACGGTTGTGTTCATAGGGGTGTGTGCAGAAAAAGGCCAGTGTACCTTACTCAGAGGGCATCTTCTGCCTGCATCCTTAAGACTGGAGGGGATGAGGAGGATTTGCAACATCCACATATTATAGAACAAACCATAGGACTCCTGTCGGTCAACTCTCGTGTTTTCCTTTTACAATCCTGGACTTACGTAGACCCTTTTTTTGATAAAGGAGGGCCTCAACTGAGCAAATGCTTTCTGCGTTGCAAATAGAATGGAGAAAATGCAAATCTCATATCTCCCTGTGGACAGTATGACTAAGGTTACAGTGAAAAGTAATCCCCAGCACAACCTTCATTATTAATCCTCTCCACCTTATAAAATGTCCTCTTTCCCCACGCACAATAATCATTTCCTTCAGAGTGTGCTCCACTCCCAACACACCTGTTATTGCAAATCTATAATAACAGAGTGTAGATTTCCCCAAGGAAATGGCAAAATGACTCAAGGTATTTATCTGTTGGCAAAACCATGCTTTCCTCTGGGATTGTTGTATGTACACAGATATCTCTCCTCACATGAATCACAGCATTTTCCAGCTGGAGGATAAGCTTGGGAAACTTCGCATTAATAGATAACAGAAACAGAGGCCCAGAAAGGCAAATTTATCCCAGGTTACAAAGCCAGTTAGGGATAAAACCGGTTCATAGCCTCTGGCCAAACCAGGAGTGCCTTGATCTCTGATACTTTGTCAACAATTCTGTTTTTTTTTTTTTTTTTTTATTAATAGACTTTATTTTTTTTAGAACAGTTTTAGGTTCACCACGATATTGAGCAAAAGGCACAGAAATTTCCCATATACCCTGCTCCCACACAGGCCCCCAGCCTGTAAGTCCCATAAATTCTTAGTATCTCTGGGCCAGTTCATGGAGGTTAAACCAAGTTAATGCCTTTTCCCCTATTTGTCAGATATTTTTACGGGATCAGATACCAGACAGCAGATGACACCCTATCAGGGTCACATTAGAAAGGACTTCAGAAATGTCCCCATTCTCCTACAACCAAAACATACTTGTTTGTTTCTCCCTCAGCAACTAATCCTATTCCATCCCTCTTGGTAATAAATTGTGTCTCCCATTGGCACTATCGTGTTTCCATGCTAACTTCCAGAATTTCTCCACCTCTACTTTCCTGGGATCTGTCATACACAGTCTCTTTTAGTGCACAGCAAATCTGATGATTATTTTGAAACAGTCCATGTCTTTTTCTTAATGTTTATCATCAGTTTTCTCACACGAAAGCATGAGTTAGTTTGGGGTTCTTATTAGTCTGTAGTTGTATTTCCATCAGTCTCCTACAAACCAAATGACAAAAATGTCCATGCTATTCAATAAGTTGAACATTCTCATTGTGTCCCATTGTCTGGGCAATGAAAGCCCATGTTCAGGATGAGTCATCCGTTTCCTGCCAAGAACAATTGGCAGGCATGCTGTGGCTTCCTTAGTTTGTCACTTCTTCATCTCAGCCATTTAATTTCTAAGTCCTGAACCACAGTGTATGATTTTAATCAAATCTGCAATTATTATAAGCAAATGCCTTGTTTAATGTAAAAGATATATAAACAATTCAGGAATGTAGCATTGCCAAGTAATATGTGGGTTAAACCCCACTTGTTTTTCAATAAGCGTCAATATGGCCCATAGTATTTCCAGATTGCCTAATTTAAGATGGTGTGTCAAACATTTTCCTGATGATATATCCTTCCAAAATTTCAGCAATTTTAGATAGTTTAGTTTTGATGGATGGAAAAGTCAAAACAGCATGTGACATCAACAGAAGAACGAGGAGTATAACCTATGTAAAGGCCTCCTAGCCAGAGAACTAAAATCTAATAACAGACTTAAAACCTTTCGTAATAGATCCATAAATTGTCACCACTATGCTCTCTACTTACCCAAGTTCCCCTTTGTTAATTCTCATTTTTCCTAAGGTTTTCTCAGCTATTAAGCAGAGCATTTCATCTCACCCGGCCTCTCGGGGTCTTCATTGTCAACATCTCTCAAAGTCTACCCTCCTCACTCCCAGCCACAAAAGGGCTAGAGATCCTTTACCCAGGTCTTCTAATTTTTAATTATCAGGAAGAGAGGCAATCCAACACAGGGAGGAAAATAATGGATTTGTTGTCAGAAACCAAGTTGAAGGCTCATTTTGCCGCTTACCAGCTCCGTGATTTTAAAGAAGTTACTAAAATGGATTAATTGAATTTCAGTTTCCTCATCAGTAAAGTGGAGGCTAGAACATTGGTTTACTGTGAGGTACAAAACTCATTGAATGCATTTTATAAACCATACAGTGCCCTGTGAATGTAAAATAATAAGATGCTTATTCCTCCAGCACCGAAAGGGCTTATTAGGCTTCAGTGACTCTTATACAAAAAGCTGATAATTATGTCCTAAATCTTCTCTAGAAGTCTTCATTAGAAGAAAGGTGAATGAAGCAGCTATATCTGGACTAAAGAAATTTACTTGAAAATTTACTTCTACTCTTTAATATATGTTTTATTTTAAGATAAACAGTTTAAACTTCCTATCAAATAAAACTGATGTTCTGAAAAGATGTGATGCATTTACCACATGGCCCTTCATGCTCTCAGAACCTTTCCCCATGGCACCTCTGTCTCCTGGGCTGTAGACCTCCCCCTTCCTCACATGTGCTTCCACAAGAACCTATCAGAAGCTATATTATAATCGTCCTCCTGACAGGCACTTTGGTTTATTTCTTGTTTTATCTTTAGGACCTAGCATAGTGCTTAGTATATTATAAGCATCCTGTAAATATTGGCTAAATGAATGAATGGATGAACTTCATCTTTTCAAGGATACCTTTATTTTGACTAGCTGATAATTAATGCCGTAATTATTATATTATTGACTTCCACTTATAAAACTGAAAAGACAATGTGAGAGCTTTCAAATTTCAATGGCGAGTCCCAAATTATAAGCCCAATGTTGACTATGAGACCTCTGTAAAGGTCTTACACCCAGTGCTGGGACACCCTTTCCTGATGCTCAATAACCTTCTCTCAGTATAAATGTTCATTTCATCACAGGTAGGCCTGTCTTTGCATAGAAACACTATTGAAGGTTTATGCTGTCCATTTAATTCCTATAGTGCACACATTTAAATATAAGAAACTCCAGTCTTCGTTCTACATTCCTCAACGTCTGCATCACACTCAAATTTCCCTTTGAGACCCGTGAGCATTCTGTGCCAGAAGATATCCTGGGCATGGAGGAGGGAGAGAGGGAGAGGGAGAAAGAATCAGAGTCACCATCTGCTGACAATACTGTTGCGCAGAGCCAGTTTTGAAGGTTAATGACAAGTCACACATCCTCCAGCGTCTGCTAACAAAAAGTAGGCTACTCTCCCAGAATTCATTAGAGCAGTTGTTGCCCCGTGGAAGATGTAACATGTCAGCCAGCACTTTGGCGGGGTCCAGGAAGGCAATTTCTGCCAAAAGCTGGATGAAATTTAGCAGAGATCCAAGAAAAACAACTTTTACCAAAATTCAAATGTGGAAGTGATCATTTTTCCCTGAGGCCAGTAAAGACTCTATAAAGAGTTGACCTTCCAAAATGACCCTGCATAATTTTTTTAAGGAACTCTTGCATTTCGTCGGCAATTCTTCCATACACATCTACTCCTTTGTCTATTTTCAGAAAAATAAATGTTGTAAGCCTGTAATGAAAACAAGTCCAAGGGTTCACTAAGGATCCACTCACGGTTTTTTGCATGGTTCAATTGTTGGCATTGCAGCTGATCCACGACAAATCTGGGTCTCAGCTTTATTGACAGCCTACTGTTTAATGACTCACTTTGCTGTCTCATCAAGAATTCACCCAGTTGAAAGGTTGCACCTTCTCAAATGTAATTGCATGCTTTCTCCACATCTCATCTGGGCTCTCTTTAATTTTCAAAGCCCTGCTGAGCAACCTTTGAAAATATGAGCCCTTTACCACCTGGTGCTCCAGGGACATTTTAAGCGGGGGCAGCTCTGCCTGTTTTTCTGTGAATGTAAGAACAAACTGTCTGGTCCCAGCATGGAGTAGAGTGGCTTGAATGGGGACTTGTATAAAGGGGCAGAGCAGAGAAATTGGAAAGCTTCCAAGCTCCTTCAGATCATGTCTTTATAGTGTGACATCATTATTTTGTTTGAAGTAAAGTTTCTGGACTTCAGCTATGCCTTACTTCAAATACAAGTATAAAATACAAATAAAAAACTAAAGGACTGTTTGATTACTTGCCAGCTTGGAGTATCCAACCCTCTCTTATTCAAGAACAGACATACGGGTAATAGTTTGGTAATGTGAGGTGCTACAATGATCATTTTTGTTGAAGTTAGAAGATTTGGGCCTTTTTCAGGTTCTTCTCGTGTACCTTTGTGTAAATCATTTAGCTTCTCTGGGCCTCAAATTCTTCAACCTAAAATTTAACTCAATTAAAAAATATATTTTTAGCCGCTAAAAATAGGAGGAGATTTGTTTAGATCAGCACCGTCCAATAGAACTTTCTGCAACAAAGGAAATGTTTTGCATTCATATCGGTATGCCTGGGTAGCTCCTAGCCACACTGAGCACTATCGAGCACTTGAAATGTGCATACTATGACTGAGGAATTGGGTTTTTACTCTTATTTAATTTGAATCAACTGGATTTTTAATTTTATTTAATTTTAATCAACAAACATGTAGCCAGTGCCTACTGTAATAATAGTGCAAGTGTAATTATTTTTAAAGTTCCTTACTGAAAGTAACATTTTGATGACTTCTAAAGCTAGCTAATAATCCACAGTGAATCTTTCTTTTTATTCTGACTACCATAAAATTTACTTCATAAATTACCTGATATAAATAAATAACTTTGATCATAGTGTAATAATTAATCACACTGATAAAAATGGGATCTCCATATGAGTAAGATAAATATATGTGAAGGAACTTTATTCATTTGAAAATGCTATGTAAACATAAAGCATTACTAACAAAATCTCTACTACACCTAACTGCACACCTTTGCCAAGTGCAAGCTGGCACAGACAGACTAAAAGCTGTTGGGGTGGCTATAACCTACACAACAAAATTATTTTTATAAGTTATGTAATGCCATGTAACTGTTGAATGCATTTCTGTTGCTTCTTGGCTTGGTCTCACACCAGCAGAACACATTAAACATCAACCAGAGGAAGTTCAAAGGGGTGACCATTGTTTACCAGAGGCTCCCACTTTGGCCTGGGCCTGAATTTGCCTCTACCCACTTCTGTTTAATGATGACCTCCTCTCGTTGACCTTCAGACTCTTCTAGCCCTTTCCAAGTGGCATCTGGACTGAGTTTCCTCTTGAATTCATGATGCTCTTCTTTTCTTCTCTAGTCTATGTTTCTGCTCCCTCCTGATACAATGTTTACTTAGTTCTGTACCTTAGTGACTCTCCCTTTCCAGTACTGTCCCCGTGGGTAGCCTCAGCTGACACACAGACTATGCCTCTAGCCCATCCTCAGCTCCCCAAGGCCTAGGTTCCAGAAAACAATGGGTTTTGACATGAAGGAAAGGCCTCTCTTAGCAATTATTGTAGAATAAAACGTTTCCTGCTTTTTCTTAGTTTTTAAGTAATTCCAGAATTGTCAATATAAAATATATGGTTCATAGTTTGAAAAAAGTTATTTCTTCTTGTTAAAAGCTTTATTATATGCACAGCTGGAATGCAATAAATGACATATTTAAAGTGTATAATTTAAGTTTTGACATGTGCATTTACCCATGAAACCATCAGCATAATCAAGAGATTGAATATTTATCACTTTGGAAGTTTCTTGTGTCCCTTTTTAATCTTTTACTACCACCCTTATCTGCTATCCCTACCATTCTCCTGGACTCAGTCAACCATTGTTCTGCTTCCTGTCATTACAGATTACTTTGTATTACATTTTAAATAAATGGGATCATACAGTATGTACTCTTTGTTGTCTAGTTTCTTGCACTCGGTACAATTATTGTGAGATTCATCTATGTAGCATATATCAATAGCTCATTCCTTTTTATTCAGTAGTGTCCATTGTATGAATATACCACACAAATGGATGATATACCATCTGTTTACCTGCTGACAGACATTTGGATTGTTTCCAGGTCTAGCTATTACAAGATAAAGCTTCTATGAATATCTATAATAAAAACAAGTCTTTGTGTGGACATATGACTTCATTTCTCTGGGGCAAATACCTGGGAGTGGAATGGCTAGATCATATGGGTTTTTCAAGAAATTGCCAACATTTAGCATACTTAGTCTTTTTAATTTTAGCCTTTCTAATTAGGTAAATGATGCATATTTTCAGCCGCTTGCACAGTTCACTCATGCTCTGTTCATTTATTTATTCATTTTTGTCTCTATGTTTCATTTTGGGTATTTTCTATTGCAATATCTTCCAGTTCACTAATCTTTTCTTTAACAATATCCAAGCTAGCATTAATCCCATACAGCGTGTTTTTCATTTGAGATGTTAGAATTTTCAGTTCTACGAGTTCAGTTTGTACCTTTTTAATATTCTAAATCTCTACTTAACATCTTTCCTCTAGTTTTTGGACTATGGAATAGAATTATAATAACCATTCAAATGTCCTTATCTGCTATTTTTAACACTATACCAGTCCTGGTTTGGTATCAATTACTATGCCTAGTAATTTTTTAATCAATCCCAAACATTTTAAATTTTACCTTGGTGGGTGCTGGAGAGCTTTACATTCCTACAAATATTTTTGAGTTTTGTTCTGAGACATAGTTACATTACTTGAAACAGTTTGATATTTCTGAGTCATACTTTTGACATTAATTAGGCAATACCAGAGCAGGATTTAGTTTAGGGCTAATTATCCTCCAAGGCAATACCTTTCTCATACCTTACTTTACCCAATGGCTCATGAATTACAAGTTTTCCCATATGGGTGGTAGAAATGGGCACTATTCCTAGCCCTGTATGAGCTCTTGGTAATTTTCCTTCTAATCCCTCTGGGTAGATCTTTTCACAGGCAAGAAAAGTGTTCTCATACACATGTTTTCTCATCACCATTCTGCTTAAAAATTGAAGGGGACCCTCAGTAGGTCTCTGGACTTTTCTCTTTGGCAGCTCTCTCATCTCCAAAACTTTGCCCTGCAAACTAACTCTAACTGCCTTTGTCCTCCTAAATGCTCAGTTCCACCTCAACACACTGGGTCCACTAGCCCCACCTGGGTACCCCCTCTTTGCACAGCAACCTGTAAACTTATTTAAGTAAGTTGGGGCAATTATAGAGCTCACCTTTCCTGCTCCCCATCTCTCAGGTGTCACTGTCCTTCATTGCCTGATCTCCAATGTCTTAACCTTTGTTTCATATATTTTGCCTGATTTTCTTTTCACTGATTTAGTTGAAGGAAAATCTTGGTCTCACGGTTACGCCATCTTGGTCAGAGGCAGAAGTCAATTTTTTAAACAGTGTTTATTTCTATGGCAGACCCCCAATCTAAAGAGGAGGAATGAATAAAAATAATTGTATCCTTATAGGAAAGTTTATGAGTTAGGTTAGATCCACCCAAGCTGCTCAGACGGTATAAAGCTTTTGTTGGAAAATGAGGGAAACTAAGTAGTCCTTCCTCAATGTGTAGGCCCAAAAGTACAGAACTTTCTGGAAGAGAGTCACATGGAGAAAGGCAGTAAGAGAAAACCTGCTTCTTAGGTTAACCTGATTGCAACATGGAATTTTAAGCCCACCAGAGAATAAAAGGAAAATGTGAAAAAGAATTTGCACTTCACTGTCATTCAAAGCTCCTCCCTCCATTGGTGTACTGAGTGTTCTGAGTCTCTGACGCCCTTGTTAACACATCTTTGCTCTAGTCTCCAGCTAATCTTGTTCTCTTCTCCCCACTTTTTTCCCCCAAGCAAAAGCTCCTATCTCTCATACCATTTTTCTTGGTCAGCTATAGTTAGGAAACAGGGAGTTGGTCCAGGAAAGCTGTGCTCTATTATAAGTCAAAGGCCACTGGCCTGAAGGGAGAGGAGAAGGCTGTCTAGAACCTTTGTAAACTTAGAGGCCTACATTGTAACTGGTGATAACTTGCTGATTAAATTAAATTAAATTAAATTTTTTTAGCAAGTGGATGTGAGTTATAGTTTTAACCTAAAACATGTACCTTTTAAATACTCAATTTAGATAAAAGATTAAAAAACAGATACCCTTTTAATTTCAGATAGAACAACAAGATTCTAAAGAGTACCTTTCAACTGATCATGTAGGCATTGACTTCAACATTCACCTTACTCTGACAGCACATCTTTTTACCACAGTTGTGTAAGAATTATGGCAGAGAGTTAAAAGAAATACAGTAAAACTCACAAGAAACACCAGACATTCTTGAATGGTCTTGAATGGAGACCATAGGTCAGGTCACAGTCTCAAAACACAACTACATACATTAAAAGGCCATTATAAAATGACTAACACACAATAACATTAGTTCTGACCCCAATGTTGGAACAATAAAAGAATGTCACCTTTTGATGGCAAAGCATCCAGTAACAAAAGTACAGAAGATTGTCTCCTCTTGGAGTGACCACTAATTTATTTCTAAATAAGTCTATGGGGCATAAAAATAAATAGCTAAAGATTTAGTTCAAAGATATACTTGGTATCATATAGAATTTTTAAAACTTGACATAAAATTAGTTTAATTCAAATTGATTTATAAACATAGAATCAATGCTGTAAAATCTGTAGAGATAGATAGATAGACAGATAGATAAATAGATAGATAATGATCCTCAGAATGTCATTATTTTCATATTTTTTTCTTTGTATTCAACAGTATACTGGGATAAAAGGAAACAGGCAGGGGACAAGCAGATTTCCATCAACAGTAACAAGAGACAGGCTATCGTGGTGATTTAAAGCACTGTTTTTCAAAGTATGGTCTGAGGAACATCCATATCATAAGTATATGGGGCACTTTTTAAAAGTGAAAATATCCAGACCCCTCCATGACAAAGGAAATTAGAATCTCTGAGAGTGTAGTCTGGGATTCTGCATCTTAACACACTTCCCTCGTGTTTCTACTTCACATTAAAACTTGGGAACTCCAGGTTTCAAGCATAGATTCTGGAGCCATATTTCCTAGGTTCAAATCTCAACTCTACTAAATAACTATTTCACCATGGCTTTGTTCCTCTGCATTAGTTTCTTCATCTGTAAATTGGAGATAATAATAGTACCTACCTCATAAGTCTGTAGAGGTATCAAATGCACTAGTACATAAAGTCCTCAGAATTATGTAGGACATGATATAAACGCTATTATATGTAAGTATAACTAATGTAATTAAGTCAACTATATTTGAAATGACTACCTCCAATAAATACAGGAACTCAAAAGGAACAAAATAGCAAGAAATCATAATGAATAAGAACACAAGTTTGATTCACAGAATTTCCCTTAGCTAATAGTTTCAGAGGTTTTGTTTTGTGAAGTTTTCATCAGCATAAGGACACCCTTTTGTGAAACCATCCCTTGCTGCCTAGAGAGCATTTATGGCCAAATATCACTGCTCTCCTTATTGTAAAGTTATAGTGAGTTGTCTAGGGGCTGTCCTCCCCCAAATAAAGGCCATATGCCTTAGAAGAAAAAAGTATTCTTCGTTCAGTTCCTGTTAAGACATCGTGGCTAGCACAGAGGTGTCTTGGCTGGCTCTCTGCCCTCTGGATCTTATATCACTCAGGTGTTCTGACCTCATTCATATTGGCAGGAATTCACTTTGGCTCAATTCCTTGGTTTCTAGCAAAGGCTTAACTCTTGAGAAAAATTAGTGAAGAAGATTTTGAATAAACAAGGTTCAGAAACTGTTCTTGCCCCAGAATGGTGGCTCATGCCTATAAACCCAGCACTTTGGGAGGCTGAGGCAGGAGAATTGCTTGAGACCAGGAGTTTGAGACCAGCCTGGGCAAGAGCGACATCTCTTCTATACATAAAATAGAAAAACTAGCCAATCATAGTGGCCCGCACCTGTAGTCCCAGCTGCTCAGGAGGCTGAGGAAGGAGAATTGCTTGAGCCCAGAAGTTTGAGGTTGCAGTGATCTATAATGATGCCACTACATTCTAGTCCAAGTGATAGAATGAGACCCTGCATCAAAAAAAACAAACAAACAAAAAAAAACTTTTCTTATGTCATAAGTCCTTGATTACGACTGGATAGAGACACAAATATCATAAGCGTTTGAACAATGTTGCATTAATAATTCTACATGTTTGCTTCTACCGTGGACCATGATATGACACGTGGAGCAATGGGAGGTTTGGCAAGGTGTGTACCCAGTGTCTTCTGAGCCTTTGAAATCATCAGGCTCCTCTAGCTTTCATTTGTTTTTCCATGCAGCCTGGCCTCTCTGGTCCATGGCTGTTACCTCTTTCTAGCTCCTAAAACTAAATCCCACCCTGCATCAATATAAATATCCACTATGATAGGCCCAATTTCCTTAACTTCACCCCAGACTATCACACTCTCCACTTTGTCCTTCTTTCTATATATGGTAGGTCCTCACTTATGGTCATCAGTAGATTCATGGAAACTGCAACTTTTAAGTGAAACAATGCATAATAAGACCAATTTTTGGACAAATTGACATAAATAACAATTAAGTTTCTAAGGCCTATTTCTGGCCACAAAAACATCACCAAACATCTAAATAAAAACCCCAAACACTTCTAATATTAAATATTGAAATAAATATGAGGTACACAAACATTTAAGAAAGATTAATAAAAATAAGTAAGAGAATTATTTACTCAATTATTCTAGTTCAGGGTCACAGGTGGACAGAGCCTATCCCAGCAGCTTGGGGCTCAGGGCAGGAACCAGCCAGGGACACAGTGACATCCCACAGCAGGGTGTACTCACACACAACCACATGCACTAAGACTACATAGACACACCAATGAACCTAACATGCACAGCTTTGGGATGTGGAAAGAAACCAGAATACTTGGAGAAAACCCATGCACACATGGGGAGAACATGCAAACTCCACGGGGACAACAGCCCTGGCCAGGAATTGATTTGTTTTCCCTCGTCATCATTATGATGAAGTAACGTTGAACAAAAGGTTATTTAGGACCTGTTGTACTTCAAATATATTAAACTTCTTGCAAGTCCCCAAATGTGCCTTCTGTCTCCATAAAGAGCTTCCCAAATGTTGTGCCTTTTCCTTGGGCTGGTCTTCTCCCTCACCCTACCCCACCCATTCACTTTGTCAATGCTCACTCACTCCTCAGCACTTAACTAAGGCTTCACTTCCTCCAGTGTCTTACCTAATCCAATCTCTCCCAATCAATGTCACATCAATCAGGCTCTTTGTGCAAGTCCTATTTATTCACTTTCTCCCCCTTCTGAACTATTAAATCCTTAAAGAACCATGTCTTGTTCATCCTTGTACTCCCACCTTCTAGCAGAGAAGTTACACTGATACAACACTCAACACCTATTAGTGAGATGAATGTGTTGGGTTCTGATTCTGTGGTTAAGGGTGCCCAGTCTGTGTGGTTTGGTGTAAAGAACACATGCCTCAGAGTAAGCCAGATCTGCACTTAAATCACAGCTCTGTCACTTACTGTCTATGATCTGGATGACAAATTACATAAGCTCATTTGAATCTAGGCTGTACATCCACAAGTGAGGACAATAATCTTTACCCTACAGAGATGCCGTGAGAATTAGATAATACACTTCATTTACCCAGTGTCTGATAAAAGGTCGTTTGTATTATTATTGCATTTATAATGAGAATAAGGATTTATTTCCATACAAATCAAGTCAAAATCGATAGTAATTCATAATCAATGTGTCATGAGTACCTGAAAGAGACCCCGCTGTCTCTCTCAAGTATCCGAGAATGGCTGCACACATTGAAAGAGACCCTCAGGATACTGGGTATCTATCCAAAGGAAAAGGAATTGTTATATCAAAAAGATACCTGCACTCGTATTCTTATCACAGCAGGATTCACAATAGCAAAGATACGGAATCAATGTAAATATCCATTAATGGATGATTGAATAAACAGTGATATACTCACACATGCATGCACAAAGAAATACTGTTCAGCCATAAAAAAGAATGAGAGTATGTCTTTTGCAGCAACATGGATGGAACTGGAGAACGTTATCTTAAGTAAAACAACTCAGAAACAGAAATTCAAATACCACACATTCTCACTCATAAGTGGGAGCTAAATCATGTGTACACGATCAGGCACGGTGGCTCACACCTGTAATCCTAGCACTCTGGGAGGCTGAGGCTGGTGGATCGCTCAAGGTCAGGAGTTGGAGACCAGCCTGAGCAAGAGCAAGACCCGTCTCTACTAAAAATAGAAAGAAATTAGTTGGACAACTAAAAAAATAGAGAGAGAGAAAAAATTAGCCGGGCATAGTGGCGCATGTCTGTAGTCCCAGCTACTCGAGAGGCTGAGGCAGGAGGATCGCTTGGGCCCAGGAGTTTGAGTTTGCTGTGAACTAGGCTGAAGCCACGGCACTCTAGCCCGGGCAACAGAGTGAGACTCTGCCTCAAAAAAAAAAAAAAAATCATGTGTACACGAAGACATAGAGTCTGGAAAAACAGCCACTGGAAACTTGAAAGAGGGGGAGAGTAGGAGGGTGTGAGGAATGAGAAATTATTCAATGGGCACAATGTGCACCATTCAGGTGTTAGTTACACTAAAAGCCTAGAATTCACCACTATGCAATATATCCATGTAATGCAAGTGCACTTGTACCCCTTAAGTTTGTATAAATTAAAAAAGAAAATAAAAATATATAAAAGATCAAGCATAATGATTATAAAAAGGATACATGTTAGTTTTTAAATAAAAAGAAACTCCAAAAAATTAAAAATTACCCATAATCTCACCATAGAGTAAACTTTGGGAAACTTGTCTTCTGCCTGTGCATATATTTGCATATATTTGTGAAGACACACAAGGATCAAAGGTATATGTTATTTTGTAAACTCCATTTTTATCTCACATGTTGCAAATGTGGACATGTGAAAAACAGTTTGCATATAGTGAAATATCTTTCAAATGCTTCATATTACTGTTAGTATTATAATTACTTTTACTTTTGATCCATCCAGCAAAATCTAATAATTTTCCTAGGATAGTGATTAGCTGTAAGATATTTTCATTCTTAAAAAGCAGTACTTAAAAAAAAAAAAAAAGCCAAAATATACAGAATGCTGAGAGCTAAACAAAGAGTCTAATGTCTCTGAAAAAATTTTTAAAAAATATTCATGGGGGTCTTTTCAACACCAAGAATAATTATCAGTTAGTCCAGCTTCTGGTCAGTATCTCCTGGGGAGACATTCCCAGATATGCTGAAAGTAGTGTGGTCAATATAACATGGTATCACTAACGAAAACCCTCATTGAACATGGTACAAAACGCTATATATGCAATCTTTTACTTACTCCTTAAAATCAACAGATAAGGCACTCACTGTATCCCTGTGTAATCGCTGAGAGTTAGAGAGGCTAAGCAACTTCCCACAGTCACACATTAACTGAACGGGACACGGCCTTCAAGATTTGAGAAGACATTTTTGATGGCAGAACCACTTTGTTATTTCCCTTTTATGGTGAGAACTTCATGCTGACAACTTGTGAACAACTTGAATCTCGTAGAAGATTCTCTTCTAAAAGTTCTCTATACCTAACTTGGTTAATTTCACGATTTGACTAGCCCGAAGAGGTGAGTCAGAGAGGACTTTTGACTTCGGCGTCTCCACCGGAGCTGGTATTACCATGGACTGGGAAGTGCTGTGGATGACAACTCAGGACAACAGGGTCATGAGCTACTGCCCCTCCAGACCCACAGGCATAGACAGAGTCTCTAAATCTGTACTGTTAGAGGAGGAGACTAGAAGACGGGGCTGACACCAGGTGCAGGGACTTGAAGATTGGGTGCAGGTGTTAAACAACCCTCAAGCAGAGGGGCTGATAAACACAGGCAAGAACCGCTTCAACTGGCTTGTCAGCTACCTCTGCCACCTCACATGAATTTCAGCTAATGATGATATCATTTACATCGTGATTTTAAAATTTCTCTACCCTTGAAATCACCATGACAGTTGTGAGATAACCATATAAAGTATGAAAATGGGAGGGAACCCAATCCTAGAAATTTCAAGGCTGACCACTTTCCTCCATAAGAGTATACTATCACCTGCTTGGCTTATTTGGTGCATCACGAAATTCTTTTTTCTCCAAAAATCACCAAGAACCTGGAAAACCCTCCACTCAGAAGCCCTTAATAGTATGGCTGGCATTGTAATTAAGAGTACAGGCTTCAAAGATGGCTACAGAACTTCTCAACTGCCATGATGGCAGCAAGGGAATATTTGTCAATTTGAACTTATTTCCATTTTGTATCTAACCTTGTTCTTTGAGCAAAAGCAATTGGTGCTTCTGTGCCAACAGGCATCACTCCGACTTCATGATTCTCTAGTAGGAAAGAATGCCTTATTCTTAATCCATTAGTTCTGTAACTCATTGGGTTTTTATTAGTTTATTTTAAAATTTATTTACTTATTTATTTCAAAATTCATTCATTAAACACTTGCTATGTAATGGCACCATTGGCAGGCATCACAATACAGTGGCAAAAAGTGGATTTTTCAAGCCAGGTAAACATAATTTTATATACTGCTTTTTTAATTTACTAGTTAATAACCCACACTGCTACAGGTGGTTGTTAAAGACTGAGTTTGGGTATTAGACAGATTTGGCTTTAAAATCTCAGCTCTGTCACTTATTAAATCTGTGACCTAAATCTGTTTCTGTGAGCTTTAGCTTCTCTATCAGTAAAATGGAAAAAAATAATACTTACCTTATAGAATTCTTATGGAGAATTAAAATAAGATGCCTATATAAGGCACCCAACACAGTACCTGACAGAAAGTAGATGCTCAATAGATTCACTTCTCTTCCCTCTGCCACCGGGTCCCAAACAATGTAGAAATTGATATATTTGAGATTTACAACTGCCATAAAAGAGGGAAGAAAGGGAAAAAACCCTAACCTAACCTATTAAGTGCCTATCTTGTTTCAATCCTCGTCTTAGGCATTTTCCATGTAATGACAGCATTGAATTTAAGTAAACACATAACTTCATTTATTCAGTAAATATTGATTCAGCACCTGCTATACGTTAGTCACTTGTCCAGGCAGTGGAGACACAGCAACGAATAAAATGGACCAAGTCCTGCCTTGAGCTTACATTCTAGAGGTCCATATCCTTTCTGCTATTCCTTGCCGCATAGATTAAAAAAAAAAAAAATTCCAAAGCTCTTTGAGACAGGGTCTTACTCTATTATCTGAGCTAGAGTGTCATGGTGTCATCATAGCTCACTGCAATCTCAAACTCCTGGGCTCAAGCCTCCTGAGTAGCCGGAACTACAGGTGTGTGCCCCCATGCCTGCTTTATTTTTCTATTTATTTTTAGAGACAGGGTCTCATTCTTCCTCGGGCAGGCCTTGAAAGCCTGGCCTCAAGCGATCTTCCTGCCCCAGCCTCCCAAAGCGCTAAGATTACAGGCATGAGCCACTGCACCCAGCCTGGAAATTCTTTAAAAAGAAAAAATATTATTTCTAACTTAGAAATTAGAAAAGCTTCATGGAGAAGGGGAAGTTTGTTCTGGACTTCACAGGACTGCAGGGTTCAGAGATGTGTGGTGGGAGTGGAGGTGGGTGGAACAGTTTGTGTAATGGCCCGGAGACAGGAAAGGGCAGGACCTGGGAGGAAGTAGTGAATTCGATTTGATCATCGGGTGGGGTGAGTGAAAGTGAGTAATAGAAAATCTTTTGGAAATGTATATGGAAATCAGATGGTGGTGCACACTGAAAAGCAGGCTGAGGAGTGGAGTCTGGACTTCATTTGTAGACCGTAGGGAGCCATTTAAGTTTATTGAACGAGGTGGTAATAGGATCATGGATATGCTTCAGAAATATTTATTGAGCAACTGTGTGTAAAATGGATTGAGAGAGGGAGAGACTAGGGACAAAGGCTTAGGAGGTTGTTGATTAAACATCACTGGTATGTTTGAGGTTTTTTATAGCCAATGGCACAGACCACCGGCATATTCAGGTAATTCCTTTTTTCATCAGAGTTTGCAAAAGTAAAAGTGGGTTTAAAAAAAAAAACAGGAAAGGAAACCTGTTTCATCTAAGAAAGTACTATATGATATTACATAAAGAACAAATTCCTTCAATACATGAAAGGTATTTAGTGTCTTCAGCAGAACAAATGAAGTTAAACATAAGGGTGGAGAAAACCTTATGGCATAACTTTCAAATTACGATGATTTCTAGGCAAGAGCTTTAAAATGTTTGCAAGGGAATTCTGATTCCTTGATGGCTTTTTGTAATAAAATTCCTGTTGTAAAATAAAAATAAAGTTAAACATTTAAATAAGAACATTTGCAAGATGGCAAATGCCCCAGTTTACTTTTGGTCATTAAGAAAAGAAGATTTTCGGTATAGCTTATGCTTTCTCTAGTTAGTACAGGTTGAGTGCTCCTAATCCAAAAATCTGAAACCCAAAATGCTCCAAAATCTAAAACTTAAGTGCCAACATGACAGCACAAGTGGAAAATTCCACCCTTGACTTCATGTGGTAGGTTGCAGACAAAATGCAGTCAAAACTTTGTTTCATGCACAAAATTATTCAAAATACTATGTAAAATTACCTCAGGCTACATGTATAAGGTATAAATGAATTTCATGTTAGGTTTGGGTCCCATACCCAAGATATCTCATTATATATATGCAAATAAATATTCCAAAATTCAAAAAGGGAAAAGAAAAACCCTGAAATCCAAAACACTCTGGTCCCAAGCATTTCAGACAAGGGATTCTCAACCTGCAGGGCTATTGTTCTAGGTCTAGCTCTCAGGTCATGGAAAACAGCGTTTTCCCAGACCAGCTGCATCACACAGCATCTGCCCTCAAAACATTACCTGCTTTTGCTGCTCTCTCTTGGTTTCCGTAGCCTCAAACTCAGACTACCCCAGATTGAGGTCATTCTCAACAACCTACTCTTCCCCGGATTGTTCATTTAATCAACAAATACTTTTAAGCACCTCCTCTGTACCCACTTCTGTATGGATCAGTGGGTCTCTGCTAAAGGCACCACTAACCAACAAAACCTTATAGTCAAATCTCAATTTCTCCTCCCTCTCAGTTCTCACATCGTCTCAGCAACCAAGACCTGTGGAGTCCACCTCCAAAGAGTCTTCTATATTCACCTGTCCCTCTCTAGCCTCACTGACCCTTTCTAGTGTGGGCCTCATCAGTCCACTCCTGGGCCATTACAAGGCCTCCTAACTCACCTTTACTACACCCCTGCTCCCACCTGGTGTTTCTCCAATCCTGGCTCTCCTCCATAGATATATCCAACTGCAAGCTTTGAAATTTTGCTACCCAAGGTGCCGCAGACCCACAGGAACAGTAACAGCTGGCAGCTGGCGGGAAGTGCAGACTCTCACAACAGAATCTGCACCTTAATAAAACCCCAGAGGATTCATATGCACATTTCAGTTGGAGATACACTGATTGAAATCATAAATCTAATCCTGTCACTCCCTAGTTGACATTCTAGTGTAAGGGCCAACAAATTACAACCCCAGGCCTGATCTGGTTTACTACCTATTTTTGGACAGTCTTGAAATAAGAATGCTTGAGGAAAAAATCAAAAGAAGAAGAATATTTTATGACACACAAAAATTATATAAAATTTAAACTTCAGTGTCTAGCTTCATTGGAACACAGCCATGTTGGTTCATTCACATACTGCCTATGGCTGCTTTTACATACAATGGCAGAGTTGAGTAGTTATGACTAAGACTATACGGCCAGTGAATTCTAAAATATTTACTATCTGGCCCTTTATAGAAAAAGTTTGTTGACTCTTGTTCTAAAGAGAAAACATATGTGATTTTAAAAAAACAGATAGAATGAGAGAGAGAGAGAAAGAGAGATGGATATCCTAATTACCAGGACTTGATCATAACATGTTATATATAGGTATCAAAATATCACATGTACTCTCAAAATGTGTACAACTATTATATATAAATTTTTAAAGAAAGAAATGTAAGTTATGAAATATAAAGAAAAAAATAAGGACCTGAGCAAAAATGTTTTCACCCACAGCAGGTGCCAATGCCCTTCAACCATCCCACAGAGTGGGGCAAAGAGTCAATTCCATTCATTAATTTTCAAGGCTGCTGATTTTTCCCCTTGCAAGGACAGAAGGGTAGGTTTTAAACATGATGAGAAGAGCAAGATCGTCCTCCATATTCAGAGATAAGCAGGAAATTGTGGAGAATTTTAGAGTCAATACTTTCATGGATACTGTTTCCACTTATAGGTCCTTATTCCTAAACCAAAAAAAAAAAAAAAAAAAAAAGGCATCTTCTGGCTCTGGAGAACCAACTGGATTACCCCTGGGACCTAATACTCTCAACCTTGGGCAATAATTTTTCCACTAAAAGGAATATCTGAAAATTCCAAAACTTGGTGTTTTAAATATCAACAATCACCTACCTGCAGACCTTCCTCTTTCCACATTCTCTGATTTTTATGGCTATATGAGACATTAAAGAGACCAGTTCAAAAAAAAAAAAAGAGATTAGTTCAGATTTCGTTTGTTTTCCAAATACAGATCTTTGGGGAATAACTCCATCAGAGCTATTTCCTGTGGCTTGCTCTGTGCCTAACTGATACATTCCTATAGAGTCACTTTGCAACGCTGAAGCAGGTGTGAAAAATAGTCCAAATTCCAATTCCATGCCAGAATGAGAAAGAAAAAACAAAGTCCAGGGACCAAACACCTTCCAGAAGTTGTAACAGAGGCACTGAACATGTTAAATCCAGACAGTACTTGCCTTTCTACCCTTCTTCCCCCTTAGCTTCGCATTTTCTGGAACAGTTAACTGAATGATTTTGCATCCACCCAGGAAAAAATTGTTTTACCAGATTACAGTTGAGATTGTTCAATGTGCCAAGTACTATGGTAGGTCCTAGGCTACAACAGTAAATAAGGTATTACTCCTGTCCTGGAAAAATAAGCTACCTTAAGGGACAGGCAGATAAAGAGGCAGACAATTACAAACCACGGCTGTAAGTGCTATAGTTCAGAGAGAGTAAAGGTACCGTGGGAGCACAGAGGGACACGTAGCTCAGGCTCATGGGATCAGGAAGGCTTCCTTTCCAAAGGGGATGTCTGAGCTGAGTTCTGAAAGACACGCAGAAATCAGCCAGATCCTCCACAGCTGGAGGTTAAGAGTAAGATCCTCCACAGCTGGAGGTTAAGAGTACAAAAGGATTCAAAGCAGAGCAATATCAAAGAGGAAAGAACGTGGCCCATTTGAACAACAGGAAAGTAGAAGGTAGGAAGGGAGGTGGTGGAAGATAGAGGAGGGAAAGGCTGACAGGGTCAGGGAAAGAATGACGTGTTTGCTACACCCAAGGGCTTAGGACTTCATGCTGAGGACAAAGCAGGCATATTGTAGGGTTGTTGGTGGAACAACATGATCAGAGTTATCTTTCAGGAAGCAAATTCCAGCTGTTTTGTGGAGAAAGCACTGAGGAAGGGCAATACTGGCGGTCAAGAGAAGAATTAATCGAATGCTGCAGGGGAGAAATGATGGTGACTTGAACAATGGTGAAGACAATGGTGACAGAAAAGAACAAGGCCAAGGCCACCATATACAGCCATGCAGGTTATGCCCTGCACAAAACACCACCTCAGCCAGTGGTTGCTGAAAAATCAAACAGTGATCCCCTGGCCCAGTTCTGTGACCCAGCAGGAAGAGGAAGGGGACCCTTTATTTATTCATTAGACAGACAAGGTACAATTTTGTTATTCTCACAAAGCCACCATATACATGAGCAGTGTTGAAGGCCCTGCCAAAGATGAGTATATTTTAGAGATTTTTAAGGAGGAAAACAGCTGATCAGATATAGTAGTTAGAGAGAGAGGATTCAAAGAGGACACCAAGTGTTTGGCCCTATTCCTTGACATTCACAAAGGCAGGAAATGCTTTCTCAGTCTAATCTACTTCCGCTTGGCCTGTTCAACCCAATTCCTTTTTTGCTATCATGAATTTCTTAAATAAATTCAAATAAATTTATTCAAATAAAAAAATTCATTTTATTTCTATTTGATAGTTTTTACCTCTTTTATTCTTTGTCTTTTCCTCGTTTAATTTATGACACATCTGAGACAACACAGTATAGCGCGAAGGTGAGCTGTATTGTGGGACAAACTATGAATCCCCGCTCTGCCAACAGCAGTGGGCCTCTTTCTTTACTCTTCTCAGCCTCAGTTTATTCATTTGTAAATTGGAGATGATAATGCCATCTTGCAGGGTGGCTATAAAAGGCAGCATATACATAAACCACCTAACTTAGTACCAGCACATACAATAGTGGACACTCAATACCTTTAGCTACTAATATTATTTACCAATCAAACATTCTGTAACGTACTTCTTTTTCCATTCCCATTCTCTCAAGCTTTACGGTCCTGTCTTTTTTTCTTTTATACTGCCAACTTTATAACACCAGTCAATAGTTTCTAAAAGTGTTTGCCTAGTTGGCTAGAAATCCTTCTGCCTAAAAAATTTCTCAAATGCACAAATCCAGCTAAAAACAATACTCCATTGACAATTCTAAAAACATATCCAAAAGACAACTCCTTAAAAGTAAAAATAAATTTCAAATTATTAGTATTGACAATGCATGTGCTTACTTGGGAATATTTCCTGAAATTTATCAGAAACAGTAAGAAAGTAAAGTAAAAAGAATCCAGACCAGGGCTCATGTGATTTTTTATAAGCTGTACTTTTACCCTACACAGTTTCATTTAGAGAGCACTAAATGTGTATGGTGAGGCCGGCACTGTGTTAGCTAAGTTATGGACATCTTAAAGAAACAGAAAGTATTACCCTACCACCTAAGAAGTAGGGCTTCATTTCTATTTTCAGTTAGAGAATTTAAAAAGTTGAATTCTATTTCAATAAGACCATATTTACTGAAACATTTAGGTAGAAAGCAAGATCTTAGCCAAGAATTTTGAGTTAATCTTCAGCAGCCTACACATAAAAAGATATTACTGGAAACACTTTCAGATTTGTTTATCCTCAAATAATGTAGTCTATTTTCCTTTTGAGAAAGAAAATAAAGAATTCCACAGAAAGAAACGCTTGCATGACTGGCTGAGTCACACTGTGTAGATTTTTTCCAGTAAGCTACATTATGCTGGATGCTGTTCAAAAGGGAAAATGTCAAACGCACTGGGGTTCAGTCTGGCATGTGGGTGGGTTTACTCAAGCACAGAAATCAAATATCGGCGTTGGAGCCAATACTTTGAAAAACAACAGAATGGATTACAAATAAGAGCTGGAATTTTAGTTCTTTTTCAGCTGCGTCCTATAAATACAATATAACTGAACAATGCGCAAGTGAGCATTCCAATGACATTTATTGTATTTCTTTTTTAGAATAGAATTTTTTTTCTTAGTTGAAAAAAAATTAGACATTGTAAAATTTAACCTTTGTCCTATATAATATCTCTGACACGTCTCTGGTAGATTTTCATACTTCTGCTTGAAAAGTTCCAGTGTGGAGAACTCACTACCTGTAGCACAGCCCCCGTCCTTTGTCAGACAGGTGTAGTGTGGAGATTCCAGAGAAAAGATCCTGGAACAATATAAGCCAAGATTATAACAGTGGTTACCTGGGGGTGGGTGAAATTATGGGTTTTTTGTTGTTCTTGTTTTGCTTGTCCATATTTTCCAACTTTTCTATAATGGGTTTATATTTTTTATAATGGGAAAAAGACAAGTACTTAAAAACCCTGGAGAATTCAAATACTAACACTGATGTTGTCCCAACTTTTCACTATAAAAACTTAGGCAGAATAAGATTAAATGACTGATAATTACACCAAAATTCCCAATGTTCTAAAAAATTATAACTAAGGAATACCAATTTCAACCACATCAATATGTCAACCAAGGTACCGTTGATTAAGTTGTTTCCAGCTAAATTGCTCTGATCAAATAGTATGCTACTTGAAAATTCCTACTTTATGCACCCTCTGCTTCTATCAAAATATCCCAAGGACCCCAAGCATTTTAGAAACTCTGTAGACTCTAGTCAAGTTACTATTGATCTAAACCACCAAATTTACTGTGGTTATCTATAAGTACTATAATTATCTAAATGATTTTTATTGTAGAACTTAACATTCATCCCTGTTAAGTTTGCTTATATATTTGATTTTGTTCTTTCCTTCTTATAAGGTGCTAAGCAGAGTACTTAAGATATTATGGCAGAAAAAATTGCTCTTAGATGAGAAAGACCATGTTCTGCAATATTACTCATGATTCCTCATGACTGTCCCTGCTTCCCTGCCTCCCAGGTCCTTGGCCTTCCCTTCTTGCTCTAGCAAATTATCAGCCAACTACTAGTAAATAACATGCTTTAAGGCAAATCATATGTATTGAGCATCTACTATATTCCTAATGCTTCTACATATGCCATCCTACTTATTCCTCAACAGCCCAGTTGATAGGAATCATCATCTCCATTTTTACAGTTGAGAAACAGAGGCTCAGAAATTAAGTAATTTTCCTTAAGTCCCACAGTTATTCATTGACAAAGGTAAAATTTGAACCTACATCTGAGTGATTTTAATGCTAATGCTACATCTGAGTATTTATTGGCCTTGGCTTCCTGCCTTTAACCTTGCTTCTCTGATCTCAGACAGACTCTGTCACCTTTTCCCTGGTTCCAACACTAATCTGGACACCCTAGTTTTCATCCTTTGCTTTATTCACAATCATGCTGGATGCGGTGCTTCCTGCCTATCTAGAATTTGCATATCCAATGTACAAGCATTATCTTAGAGATCTATGAGAGTTCATATTTGCTTATTTATATTTGTTCTAAGGTATTGACAAAATTTGTGAAATACTAGTAGAGAACTTTTCCAAACTGATATATCTCCATAAAGATAGTTTGAGTATATATTAAACAATCCACAATTCACCTTCTTGTCCATGAAACTATTTTAATAAATTTGTTAAATATCTTGGTGAAATCAAAGCCTGCAACATCCCCCTGATCTATCATTTTAGAAACTTTCAATTATTAAACAGAAAAAGCCAACTTACACTGGACTGGATTGGCTCTTGCCCCTGAACAGTTCCAAGAAAGGACTAGGTTGATGCAGATGCTCAAATAAATGTCCCAAAGACCTGGTCTCTTCATTTCTTGGTTCAGTGCTTCTCCATCTCAACTTCAATTTTAGGCTCCACATACTACAAGAAATCTGCAAGCAGCTCCCAGCCTATCTGCTCCCAGGTCTACTACACACAAATCTCTTTCACTGTGTTAGGAATTACAGGAGGCAGACATGTAAGTAAGAGAGCCTTTGACCACAAAAAGGCAATATAGTCTAATAGCAAAACATGTGCTTTGGTGGAAAATGAATCTGGATTTGAATCTAACACTCGTCCTTAAGCAAGTTCTTCAAACTTGGTTTCCATAATTATAAAATGAAAATTTGATGTAAGTTGCAGAGTTAAAGTGAAGTCCTAAAATTTAAACGCAATAATGTGTAAGTAAAGTGCCTAGCATAATGCCAGGAACATCACAAGTGCACAACATAGCAAAGGCAGTATACCAAGAGTAATAATGCTAGCAGGGTCACGTGTTCTGTAATACTGATGTAAACCAATATACTAGGGCTTTGAAAGGTTCATACCTGGTTGAGGTGATGGGGTTGGGAAAGATTTCATGGAGGAAATCTTTGAAGTGGGTCTTAAAAGGGTGGATGAAATAATAAGTTTCTTTAAGAGAGAAGAGCTTAGGGAGTTTTCAGAGTATGACTGAAGTAGAGATTGTCAGAAGTGGAAGTGATTGGAGAGACCCTTGGAAATGCAGATTGAAATCCATTTTCATGGTTTGGATGTGACTAAGGAGTTTGTGGTCAAGTCGTTGAATGAGACCCCCTGAAGATTGTCAAGCAGGAAAGTGACATGACAAGGGTTGTGTTTTAGAAAGGAAGACCAACATCAGTACACAAAATGGATAGAAGAGCCCGGAGACAGAAGGCAGAGACAAATTTGGAAATCTGTCTACAAAAGTCAAGCAAATGTAACTGAAGGCTTAATCTCAAGTAGTGTCATGGTAACAGAGTGAAAAAGATATATGTAAATAAGATCACAGAAGTAACATATATGACATTCATGAACTGATTGGATGTTAGCAATGAAAGAGAAGAATCGAAATGTACTCTGGATGTCTTAAAGAATAAACATGACATTTATAGAAACAAAGAACAAAACAGAAACAACTTAGGGATGTCAGGGAGGGGAGAAATGACAAATTTGGTTTGTGACATGGTGACCTTGAAGTGCCTATGAAATATCCCGATGGTCATGAGTCATGGCAGTTGAAAATATTTGGGGCAAAAAGTCTGGACAGGAGATAGTTCCATTCTCTAGTCTTTCATTATTAATTTTCTTTTTTCCTTTTCTTCTAACTTTCAGTTTTATATATAACCTAAATTTCCCAGAATTCCCCCAGTCTCAGGTGACATTAATGACAATGACAATTTTCACTGACTCTTGCCAGCACTCTTACCTCAGAAAATCTCCCTAACGCCTCCTCTACCCCTATCAAGAGGGGTTGTCCAGAAGGTCCCCTCTGCATGGGGCCCCCTCTGCTGCTCTGTCATCTGCAGTCCCCTGCTGGTGCTGCTGCTAGCACACTGAAACCCTCCTGTGCCACAGCCATGGTCTCCAGTGGAGTGTGGAGAACAGGTCTTTCTCTTTTGCATTTCTCCATTAGAAACAATCTCCGAAGTAGGGCTACCTGTGCCCTGATGTTTTAGAGAAATTGTTTATTCAGTTTATATTACAGCTCTGCATGGGATCCACACTTGGGTCACGCAAAGAATGACAGCAAACAAATTCTGAGCATAGATTTGTGTTCTGAGAAGAATTCTCAACCTGGAGCCACATCTTGTGGGTCCTGACTATTTGCAAGGTGCTTAATGTTTTAATCATAATTCAATCATTTTGGATGATTGAATATCATTCATTGATATTAAGTCATAATTCAATAATTCAGTCATGTTTGAATCATAACATAATTTAGGATCCCAGCTCCATGAGATTCATTAAAAGTTTACCATTTCATTTGTTTCATTTTCAACATTTTAATATTTAAATCTGAGAAATAATTAAAATTAAGAAAATAATCTTTTCTTTAACCGTGAAAGCCCACAGCAGAGCATATAGATTTATACAGTGCTGTTTCGGTGAATTAAAGGACAAATGAACTGTGATCAAATGATTCAAGAAAAACCATGAGAAATAAAGAAAATATTATTTTCTTTCTTAGACACACCATCATCCATAGGTCAGGTAGGATGGTAATCTCACACTTCAGAACTGAGATCTAAGGCAGGCTATAGATGCAGTGAAAATAGAAATCTGTAAAAACAGAGATGAGATAGTCCAATTTGGTGCACTGAGAACGCAAAGGAACCAAGTACATGCTTTCAGTGGGTTTGATTGTCAAGATAAAGTTCAAAAGGAGAAAAAAAGTTTTAATTCAAAAATCTTTTTTTGCCAAGCGTCTTTTGCCTTGGGGACCAAGTTGCAGGTTAATTTAGGTAGCTAAATAAATCGATAAATTATTATTCTAATGTGTGCATAGCACTTTGCCTTTAAATAAAACGTTCTTTCTTACACATTATCTTGTTTCATCTAGTTAAGGAGAACACAGGAAGAAAGACAGAGGAGAGAAAAAAAGGTTAGACATATAATTAAAGCCTTCTAATAAAACCTGCTTGGTATGGAGCTAGAGCAATGCTACGGATTCCAATCAATTTGTACCTCAATGAAATTTGTGCACTTTAAACACTGTGAATACCTTATGGTTTGCAGATGCTGAATTTAGCAGATGTGTAATCAAGGAAGTCATCTCCACACAAGGTTTATGTGAAGTGGCTGTCTGAAGCAACTCGTACAAATTTTACCCAAGGGTAAATATGAGGGCAAGAGCAGATCATTGATCTGGAAGAGAAGCTCGCTGCAAGAAGGTGGCCATCCTTACATACAATCTATTGGCCCCATCTAATTCCTCTAGTTGGTTTCCTCTGGCTCAGAATCTTGAGTAAAACTATATATGTTATAATGCTGCACCTGAGAGGGTTTATGTCTCTCGGTGGGAGAGAGCCAATGTCAAAACTATAAACCACCTGATACCTGAAATAGGCTGATGGCTTTTAAAAGTCACAACCCAAACAGAGCCCTCTGTTTACATTTCTTTATGTGAGTAAAATACCAAAGCAAACCAAAAGTCTTCGATGGGCTCAGGATTTTTCCATTCTCTCCCTTCCTCCCTCCTTCCCTTTCTCTCTGTCTCTCCCTCTCTATTTCTCTCTCTCACATACACACATACACACACTATATTGTGTCTCACACCTAATCCCTCCATCTATGCCCCACTCTATCCTAAACAACACGACCATTCAGTGGCAGCCCACTGCATCTGTTTTGTGAGAACTGAAGTCTAAGCGAAATAAGCAGAAAGTATAGAGATGTGTACACATATTTTCCACTCCTTTAATCAACAAGTAGTTGGTGAGTGTTTCCTATGCTACAGGCACAATATGATCAGGAGACGCTCTATGGCCAGTTGTTTTGTGGGCTATGCATACTCTAGTAACTTGTAAACCCTGAAGGCAAATTATCAGAACAAACCTGGGGAGAAGATACCATTTTTTTTCATTTATAGATAAAAAAAAAATTAAGACTCAAAGATATCAAATAGATTGCCCAAGCTTGCAAGTTGTGGAAGTGGGCTTTGAACTAGGTGTTTTTTATTCCAAAGTCTGTGTTCTTACCACTACATCACTCTGACTCTTCAATACCTTTTCATGTATCTATTGATGTGAACCAGTATTTACTCTGATGCTTTAAAAAGAAATCCCATTCAGGGGTATGTAAACCAAACAAATAATCCAGTCCAGAAAAGCAGTAGTAAATAGGCAAGCAAAGCCAAAATTTCCAATCATTCAACTAAACAATCCACGTTAATCGGACCTGTGATTTATCTTACATTCTCTGAGAAGCAATGAGTAGGTGAATGGTTACCTCTCTGAGCTACTGTTCATTTGCTGTTTACTATTTATTCCTGAACCCATTTCTGAATTGTAATTCATACTGAAATAAAAACATAATTGTCTGTTTTTCAGGACCATAAGACATTTATTTACACACACTTTTTAAAAATCACTTTATTGAGTTAGACACAGAGATCTAATAAGCATTGCAGCCTTCTCTCTGGCCCTCCCCTAATAATATTATTATGTTCTGGCTCTTGTATACACAACAGGAACCAAGTGCTGGGTGATTCTTCAAGCCAGGATATAATTTATTGACTTTTAATGTGCACAGGTCAGCAATGAACAAATGAGCTGTGGGAAAGTACAACCTTATTTTCTTAACTATTAATGCTCATTTGAGAAATACCTGAAAGACACCAGCAGCCCTCTGAAGAATTAATCTACATTGAGGGCCATACTGAGCAATCCTCCATTCTACACAGAATTAATCCCATCCTGGAGAATACCTAAGGGAGGAACACCGACACATTTCAGGAAGCCAAAAGAAAACACTGCAAATCAGGAAAAAGCAATCTGAGTGAAAAGGCTAAAAAAGGGCTTTGCAGAGTTTAACAATGAACATGGAGAAATCTAATAATTCTTATCTATTATTTGTGGGGATTTTTTTTTATATACAGAGAGGAAGAAATGCTGCATTTCTTATTTAATGATTAAGAGAAAATAGGATGAATTGGAATTTGTTAAAATTAGGTTCAGCTGCAAGTGACAGAAATGACAAAATAGCAATGGTAGAAGTGCATTTCTCACAAACAGAGTCTGAGGGAAGACAAGCCGTAGCTAGTAAGCGACTTTACACCAAATCACCCCCAGCCTCATGGACTGACTTGCTTTCTTGCCTTTCGTCCATAAATCCAGCTCTGCCCCATCTCTGCTGCACAAAGAAATCAGCCCAAATCAGTGTGGGAAAGGATTATTCAATAAATAGTTACCTATTTGGAGGGAAAATCAATCTAGATGTCAAATCAAACCATAAACCAAAATAAATACAGGTGGATTAAAGTGCTAAAGTTTTTTTCAAAAAAAGAAATCAAAGCATGAAAGCTAAAATAAGAGCAAATATTTATCAACACCCTGGAGGGGAAAGTTCTTCTAAGTTTCAAAGGAATAAAAGAAATCTTAAAGGGAAAAATCAATAGATTTTACTATGTAAACTTGTTTAAAATGTATGCAGGTTAAAATATAACCAAAATTACAATGAATTTTTAAAAACTGAGAAAACATATTTGCCTTAAATATGATATAAAAATATTTTATTTGAAATTGCTTAAATAGGTGGATATAATAATATTATGATCTATTACAGCTCTACACGTTAACATGGATTAATTCTACAAACAAAATGTTGAGTCAAACAATCTAGTCATAAGAGCACAGAGTATGATTCCATTTATATAAAGGTCAAAAACAGGCACAACTAAACTGAACTGCTTATGAATGTATACATAGGTAACAGAAATATTAAGAAAAGGGAATGATTATTAAAAGTCAGGTAATGTTGTGGGGGGAGGCAGAAAAAGGTACCATGGAGAAGATAATAATCTAGGAGGGGCAGATGGGCCTTGGATCAGGGGGCAGGAAGGGAGAGGGGAACCATTTTACATGCTGTTCCTTAACTTTAGACGTGGTTGCACAGAAGTTCACTATATAATTATTCTTCACATTGTAAATATGTTTTATACACTCTTCTGTATGTGAAATATATATTTCACAATAAGAAAGGAAAAAGATCTGAGAAGATAAATGTGCAAGGAATGTGAAGAGAAAACCCACAAAAAGAGGAAGTGCAACTATCTATCTTTTGGGAAAATATCCAGCTTACTATGAAACAAAGTCATGCAATTTTTCAAACAACGCATTGTCATTTTCTGCCTAATTTTTATTTTTTTTGTCTTTTATTTTCAAGAAAATACTCAATACTGATGATGATGCAGTGAAAGGGTACCCTCCAACACTGCTGGGGGAAGAGACAACAATTTGGCAATATGTGTCAAAGGTCAAAACCGGTCTTTAACCTTTAACCTGTAAATTCCACCTGGGGTATCTATGAGGAAATAGTCTAAATTGGAGAGGAAAAGCAATAAATATCAGAGAATGACAGCTAAAATTATTAAATGCTAATCCTCTAACATCTAATCAAAGGGAAAAGTAAATAACCGTACACATAAGTGATAGAATATCACATAGATAAAATAATGCTTATAAAAATTATATTAATATAGAATACATTTCTATGTTAATGTAGAATCTCTCTCTAAATTGCATATATAGTTTGGTACATCTATGTAAAAGTATGCAAATCTTTTACCTAGAGAAGAAAAACTGTAAAAGGAAATACATCAAAAATATTAACTGTGGTTTTTTTTAGAAGGTGGAAGCTATGGTAAATTTTCTTTTTAAAAAATTTCTCTGAATATTCTAAATTTTTTTATAATGAGAATACATCTTGGGTAACTTAATACCTCTCTTGTGCTCTCTCTCCTGCCCCTCCCCAGCCCCCTCACCCCTGTCAAGGTTCTTTAAGGTACAGATCCTGGCCCAATAGGAGTGGACTAAACTACACAACAGCCAGAATTCCAATTTTGATTGATTCAATCTGACTCAATCTTTTTAAATTCACATTGGCCATGTCTTGACTTATGCCTTCTTTCCAGCCTCTGATCCATAGTTTTATTTCCAAACTCACAGTTTATTTTCATTCTCCTAACTTACTATTGCACTGGGCTGACCATCAGTTTTCTGACATTTCTCTTGTGGCCCCTGCATCAGCTTCTCCTGTCCCCCAAGGACAGCCCTAATGTGCATTGCATGGCTTTCCAGGGATTTAGTGGAGTAAAGGTAAGTTTTGTTTGTATGATGGGTGCTAATTCTAGGGCCCTGTTTCCATTAAAGGGATTGCTATCCTGTACAGAGCTACAGCTAGACCAGATTTGCCTTGGCATAGTAAGTGGTTTAAAGCTTTTGGACTTAGATTCAAGTTGACGTGAGTTTTCATCCTGGTACTACCATTTAGTTGTTACATCACCTTAATCAAATCACTTATTCTTTTTATCCCTTTCCTCTTCTAAAAAATATGAATAATAATAATACCTACCTTAAAGCCTGTAAAGATTAAATGAGATGATCCACATAAAACTTTATGCCTAGTATGTAAGAGGTGCTTCATGGGTGTTAACATGATCATTATCTACCTGTTCAGCCTTGCCTATCACCACTTCTGAACTCACATTTTATCTTCTAACAGAAGGCAAAACAACCAAACATGTTACATTTAATTTTATTACAGCTCTGCGTCTTTATTCATCCCCTGCCAAACCAGTAACTTTGCCTAAAAATACTCTTCCAGAAATGCTGCTCTCAATTCTTCTGTGCAATAGATCCCTTTAAGCAAGTATAGGATTCAGTAGATACTAAAATGAGGTTAGGAATATGTACTCAGTGATGTCGCTGGAGAGCAGGAAAGAGGATAAACCAGTGTTGAAAGAGAGCGTGTGAGTAACAGAGCCAGAGTAATTGAGAACTTTCCAAGCATAGGAACAAAAGAAAAGAAGCATGGAAACATTCAAAGCCACATGTCAGAGATACTTGTACCAAACCTGAGAGTTTGAATCATGAAAAATAAAAATAATGCCTAATGTTTGCTCACATGGAGTTTCTAGATTGATGGCTTTGCTTTAGCTTCTTGTCTGACTCAGTGAAAGCCATCAGTCAATTCTGTTGTTTTGTATTCTGAGAATATGACAATTGATTATTTTACTTGGTTTGACCATCTTTTGAACAAGCAGTGTATCACCCTTAGTTTTATCACAGAGCAGTTGCCTGAATTACATGGTAAACATATGCACATTCACCTTCAATTTCTTAGCTGGAAATGCCTCTTTTTTGTGTCCTAGAAAGACCCTGTCCCTCTCAGTTTCTTTCTGCAGGAAATCTAGACCATCTGCTGGGGAGAAATCAGTTTCTTTGTAGGATAAAATGCTCCCTACAAATTGAAAAGCTTTTATATTCCAAGACATGTTATTCAAAACACCTTCAAGCTCAGCTTCTTACAGAGGGGTCTGGAAAAATACAAAACAATAGCTGTGTCTCGTGAGTAAAATCAATGGTTTGCTCCCAAACTAGAGTACAAGGCACACGTAATTGCATCTAAAATGCAATTACATTTTAGATCAGGCTGAGCAGTAAAAGGACCAGGCTAACAATGTTATCAGCATTTACCTTGTTAAATTTATATCCAAGGACGTAGGCTTGCTCATTTCTCATGATATCTTACCTGATTATCTGCAGGCAAATGGGTATGGGTTTTGTTCTCCCTTTTTGCCCTAGAAAGAGGCCAAAATATACATAGAATTAGAAAAAGGCAGATGTTTCTCTGCACGATTGCATCTGACTTGAACATATTGCACAGAAAAACCACAAAGACTCTGGGTGACATATTCCATGCTTAACTACGTGTTTAACATTTATAGGTCATTTCGTCCTCATCTGCATTATAATTTTGCTATGTGCCGTAAATGCAAAGTGAGTTTTAGTGCTTTTTGATATATGACTTCAGTTTATTACATTTCCATAAAGCTGTCCAATATTTACTAGAGTTTTATAACTTTATTAAATGATTTTCTTTAACTGTCAATGAGAAGTCATTACCATAGTAACAGTGTAATTTTCTATATCTCATTTTCAGACTTCTTTGGTTTCATCAAAGTGGCACATTTTCCATTTAACTTTGCAGTACATAAAGTCATTGTGGTGACAGTTGAGTATTGTCATGGCTATAGTAAGAACATTGACAGAAACTTTACCCTTGGGCCACTTGAAACAATTATTGGGGAAAGCTTTGAGACAGTGAATGGCTTCCTTAAGCAAATGACAAAAGAACATCTTGAAAGTTCACTTTGCCTTCTGGACATCTCCCTGAGCTACAGCAATGAGATGAGGAAATTGAGGCTTACTTTCCAGTGTCTTAGAGGTACCCCAGCACTGGGTACCCCAAATCCTGATCTTGCCCTGGGATGCTCAGTGTCAGGAAAGATTTGCATGAGTGTCAACACAGACCTCTGATCCCTCTATTGATTTTTATTTCATTCAAAGCACTAATCACAAGCTGTAATTACAGATATTTTTAAATTCATTTCTATGTTTGTGTGTTATCTAATATAGACCTCTACAATCAAACCAGAATAGAGTAGTGAGTTCTGTGGGAGCAGGAATGTTCTCTTCCTTTTCTCTTACATCCTGAGCTTTAAGCATAATGCCTGGCACATGTTAGGTGTTGAAGAAACAAATAATTTAAGTATATGAAGTAACTGTCGTCTCACATGTAGGTCTTCAACCCTGTAAACTCCTGGTTATCCAAAAAATTAAAAGAAATAAAAACTAAAAAACATATTGTTTCCCTTCAGGGGAAAGTAAAGATATATTATTAAATTAGTTAATTATTATACTTCAGTATGCAGAATCTTATTTATAAAACAGCTGCAGCTCCAAATGTACCTTGTGCATCAGTCTCTTCTGGGCTAGAATCCCTGTCCCAGCCCCATCAGCCCCTCCCTGATGGCATGATCCAGACGGACTGGTTTATATGTAGGATGTTTCTGTCTTCACTCATGTTGCCAGCCAGCCCTGCTCCTGCCTCTGCTCTTGCCTTAGACCCACCCTGCATAGAATGGCAGCTTGATTCACCAAATCATATTTCCATATTGAATGCTTTGACAATAGCAGGAAGGATGTCCCCATCCATCCCACATATTCTATGTGTGAAGGACACTGGTTTCCTACATGGGAAGACATGATCCATTAAAGGTCTTGAAAGAGAGAGAACAAGAAATCTGGCTTCACATTTTCAGAATTGTTTTTCTAAACCTAAAGAAAGATCACTCTAAATTAAAACCGGTGTTGAGTCCAATATACTTCCAAGTTTCAAGGAAAAGGGGGAGCAGTCACATGCACAGAAGACCAGCTATCTTCGTGTGGAAAAATCCTTGCTCAAAGCAGCAAGCCATGCCAATGGGTCTAACTGAAGCAACAGCTGGAAGGGTCAAAGCACAGTGGTCAAAAGGCCAAGCATGGGCCCCATCCCCACAGAGACAAGTTGGCTTGTTCTGCCCCACGGCCACAGCTGTCCCACTCACTTGGTGGCCCTCTTATTCCGATGGTCACAAAGGGAAACTCATGAGAGAGCAGGGGTAAATAGCACACCAGCAGAAAAACACCTCAGTGCTCATGTTTGATTTGGAGCAAATCAGAATATTAATTTTCATATATGAAGGACAAAATGTTAGCTAACAGATTATTATCAGCAGATAAAAATTTTAATAAACACCCCAAATTTCATTCTTATTAAACATCAGGAAGATGCATACAAGGGTTATGGGAGTATCAGTCCTGAGCATGTTATTCTGTTTCTAAAAGGAATCCCATCTATGTGGTTTCTAAAATTCAAATCTATAAATAGAACATCAGTATAAGGGCATTGTGATTAATTATAATGAACACGCATTATTGGCATTTAGTTACTGATGTTTAATGAAAAGATAAAAGATAACTATATAATTTCAAATATAGGAGGGAATTGTTTTTCTCAGAACTGGCGATGTTAACTATTTCTTTAATATTTTGTTTTCAAGAGGCATGAGTACTATTTATTACAGATCTTACTTCCTCTATTAGTTCTGCGAAAGGAAAACCTTATGGTACACTTTCAATTTTTTATCTCTTGAGTTGATTGATAACAATATAATAAAATTTCCTTTTGTCATATAAATAAAAAACAACAGAGCTTGCTACAAAAGTTAGTACTCAATGAAAAATACAATGTAATAAAAACAGTTAATAGGTTTTTATTACCGTGAAATTTCCTCAGTCTCAAAATCAATATTAATTAAATATCCTATAGTAAATGGATTCATAATAGAGAAGTGAACAAAAAATGCAACCAACTCTATGGTGTTTAATTACTGACATATATTACCACCTTATTGACAATTCAGCATAAATATTCAGCCAGAATCTCAGAGAGGCAAAATAGTTTCTTCCTTTCAATGTGTTCCATTTTCCCTTTGACATAAATGTATATGAAACGGACCTACTGCATTCATTCATTCAACCAGTATTTATTGCCTAACTACTTTGTTTCAACTGCTGTGTTATGTGTAAGAGATGACATAGGGAGAGTGACCCAGTTTACAATTCAGGGGTGAAGACAAACAGATGAACAACTATAACAGAATAAGGTAAGTGCTAACAGAGACACCCAAGGTACCAAGGAGAATACACCTAACTGTGGTCGGGGGTTACCAGGGTAGAGTCCTGCTAAAGCGTAAACTTCAGCTATCTCATCTTTCTGTCCTTGCCTAGCACCACACAGAAGAGTGATTCACAAATGATGGTCAGCAGAGCTGTGGTAGTTGTTGCCATTTCAAAGTAAAACAAGATAAATTTTTAAAAAACTAATTAGTTCCATAAAGCTAAATTTAAACCATTTAAAGGTACCTCCCTTCATCCTCAGACTGTGTCCTTTCTGATGTCTCTTCTTTTCTGAAATCATGGCCAATATATGACAGAACTGCTTTTTCCCCTTAACTGGTCTAATAAATAGTAGGCAACTCTACGTGAGTTCCTCAAAATCCTTCTGAAATTTTCCTTGTCGGTGAAAGTCCAAGAAGCATTAGCATGGAGCAAGACTAGTTGGACTATGGAGAGAGGAAGAAGGCAAGCTGATTGATCTATCAGTTGAATGTTAACAGTAGAAGCTTTCATATCCAATGTAATCCAGAGCAGTAGTTAGTAAATCAAAGAAACCAATTAAGAAGGGCCATCATGAAAAGGTACATATCTTAAGTTTTACCTTAAAATATTTGTTTGCTTATGATAACCTATATAGAGGGTCTCTTCTTTGACTATGAATCTGCTAATTAGTTTTAAGTAATCTTTCTTGCATGAACCACACCTAAAACTCAGGGTCCAGAATGTACACCCTTTGTTTTTTAAAACTTACCTGTGAAGCAAGGTGACCGCACAATCTAGAATTTTATAATTATTCCCCAGTTTTTACAGTTTATCTCGTACTGCATTTGACAGAGAGTTTTATACTCCCCTTTATTGTCTTCCAAAACATTCCATTTTGTTTTCATGGAAACAACTCTCTTTGTGCAGGTTTAATTTATAGTTATATAATGTTTACATAATTACAATTACATCATAGCAGGGTAAGCAAATTTGAGAACAAGCACAACTGACTCTTGGTAACGGATAGTTACAGGCAGTGACAAAAGTGACCGAGGCACCAGAGCTGGGCTTATCAACTTTAATGTGCATATGAATCACATGGAGATCCTATTAAAATGCAGATTCTGATTCTGTAGGTCTGGGATGAGGCAGAATTTTTATTTCTAACAACCTATCAGGTGATGCTTTTGCTGCTGGTCCACAGACCACACTTTGAGTTGCAAGACACTGAAGCTGGTTCTCTGTCCTGGCTGTATATTCTAGTCACCTGAGTCCCACCCTGAGCAATTCTGATTTGTTTGGAACGAGGCCTTGGAATCAGGGTTTTTAAAAGCTTACCAGATGATTGCTCTGTACTAGAATGCAGCCTACTAGCCTGGACATCACGTGTGGTGTGAGAATCAGGTTTTACAGCGGGAATGGAGAGTTCCAATTAATCCAGTGAGTAAACTCATTAATTGAAATCACTTAATAGAACTACTAGGGACCGAGTGCAGTGGCTCACACCTGTAATCCCAGCACTGTGGGAGGCTGAGGCAGGAGGACTGACTTTGTGAGGCCAGGAGTTCAAGACCAGCCTGAGCAACACAGTGAAATCCCTTCTCTACAAAAGAAAAAGAAAAATTAGCCAGGCATGGTAGCATGTGCCTGTAGTCCCAGCTGAGGCAGGAGGATCACTTGAGCCCAGGAGTTGCGGGTTGCAGTGAGCTATAAGCCACTGCACTCCAGCCTCACTGACAGAGCAAAACCCTGCTTAAAAAGAAAAAGAGAGAACTACTAGGTATATAATCAGTGATGTCACTTTCCTAGCTGACATCCCTCACTCAGGTTCATCATGTTTTAAGGTGTTATTTTTTAAGTGACTTCTAAGACTTCTGCTTTCCCCTGTATAAAAATTCATTACATTTATGATGCAAAGATAACATACAAGTAATATGAAATTAGAAATCATCATCTGTGAGATAACAGTTTAGCTATTTTTTGTAAATATGTGTTGATAATCTAAGACGTTTTTGTGTGAGACTTGTTCAGCAGTGATTTTGGTCCCTTGATGTAAAACAGGGGTCAACTGCTCATTCTTGTAAATACAACTTTATGGGAACACAATCATGCTCAGTTCACATATGTATCGTCTAGGGCTGTGTTGGGGCTATTTACAGCGGAGTTGAGTTGTTGTCACAGAGACTGTATGGCCCACAGCAACTAAAGTGTTTCCTATCTGGATATTTACAGAAAAAGTTTGCCAACCCCCAGTGAAAAGGAACCATCAAAGCTCATTCATTCCCATTACCCACAAAACACCTAGTCTTACCTGACAACGCCACACTTAGCATTGTAACGCTAGTTCCAGAAATCAATAACGCTCTCTAGACTTCTTGTTAATGATCTCTCTTTAGATCACTGAAAATCTCTGTCAGGCAGGACACCTGAACAGTTGGCTAGAGTTTGGCTATGGACTCAGCAGGAAGTTAAATGCAGCCCATAATAAAGGTGAGGCAATGAAAAGAAAGTGTGCCCACAAGAAATCCAGCTCTGGGGAGTAATGTGGATCTAGAAATGGATTCTGTGCTCAATTCCCTTTTGCGTTGTGTTTATGCCAAGCCATAGATCTATTTAATGCAAAAGCAGTTATTTCAGCCTGAGGTCTGATCTTTCAGCAGGAGAGTTTCTAGGCACTGTTTCTTTCACGTTATTCAAACTGGTTCCACTAATTGATTGCCTTTTATCTGGAGCCCAAAACAGAACATTATACTTTTCATCAATTTTCTCAGCAGTCTGCAAATGTACTATTTATTGCATGTAAAGTTCCACTTAAATAACATTCAATCATCTTTCCAACAAATTTCAATGAGCAATGTTCCTGGAGATGCTTAACAACCTATAAAGCCTATTTATTGTGCGGAATGCTTCTAATGACAAATTGCCAATATAGGAACTCTTTAGGCTCATAATTTCTTTAGATGAATTTTCTTGACAGTGTTGAAAAATGAACACCACTGTTTGTAAATGAGCATTTCATGCCTCCCCACTGGCTATTCCTAAAGCTGCCTTTCTTCAGGCAATTGCATGGTGATTTTTTGTGGGGAGGTGGTTATAAAAACTCCATAAAGCATAGTATTAGCATTATTTTTAATATATTTTTATTTAAAACACATTTCACCTGACACAGTGGCTTGATCAAAAGCTATTTACCCTATTAGCAATTTTTGCTCAAAGTTTCCCCAAATAAGCAGCATTTATAAATGAAAATATCTGTTATTCAAAACCTGACTGTTGCCACTCTGCTTAAACTTTTTCACACAGATTATATAATTTTAGAACATAGAACCAATCATTAGATTGGTTCCATTTCTTTTTTGGTTTTATAACTATAATAAATTAAACACAAAAAAGGCATCATGCAAAGATGAACAAGTTGGCTATCCTAAGACAGTTTGGCCATTCACAGGTGTCAGACCATCCTGGTAGCCTTTACTAAACTTTTAGGTAAGTGAGAACTACTGGTGCTCTCTCATACAACCTCACCGCTGTTTGCATGTTATCATAAAACCAAGTTTCAGAGCAAATTCTACCAAGTATGAACTTATTAGCATGGACTCAAAACAATCAAATACACTGTCATTCAACCTGCCCCAGTAGGCTCAGTGAAGTCCTAGCTTTCTGTCCTTTAGACACTCAGGATAGCATCTTGCATAAAAGGTTCTCTGGTGGCAAAGGAAACTATGTTCCAGCAGCCGATTTCAGCTAACCATCTAGTCTCGATTGCTCCTGTTAGGCGGGGGGGAACACAGGACCAAAGAGTGTCCTGGCCCCCAAACATATCCCTGAGGTTGTTAGGCTATTGGGCATGCCAGGTTCTCATATCTCATTCATGGAAGGACAGAGGTATTTGTGCCATCTTTTTATAAAATATACTTATCTCAAATACCACTCATGTCACCCATGAAAAAATATTTTTATTATCCTTTGATGTCAATTTAGATAGCAATGTCCAAGTAGATTAGGTTGTAATAACTCTTCTAGAGTGTAGACTATGGAATCTTTGAAATGCCAACTCACCACTTCTTGAGATTGTACCTGATGAGGCTAGTTCATCAAACTGTCCCTAGGATGTAGAGTTCATTACTAAATTACACATATACATATTACACCATCTACTAGGAAGTATTTTAAATAAATAATTAACAGGTAATAGAACGTACATGGGTTTCTCAGCCAGTAATCTTGCATGTACAAAAATCTAACTGGGAACAGAGAAGGGAAGAGTTTACCCAGCCTGGGGTGTTAGGGAGGCTTCACAAAACAGGTGATATTTGAATAGGGTCTTGAAGTTCGCCAGGGAGAAGAGAAGGGAGTTGGGCACAAAGAAATTCCAAGCTGAAAGAATGGTTTGCATAAAAGCAAGAAGACAAAAACAATCATGTGTGATCATGCATGTGCTGTAAGAAACTCAGAGTAGCTGAAACATGGAGTGGGGGGTGGAGGGAAAGTGAATGGAAGAGCATGAGGTTCCACAAATGGCAAGAAGCTCAGGCTGCCTTTGCTTCTTTTCTTTCCTTTTCTCTCCCATCATCACCACAGTATTGAGATAGCCGAGAAAACACAGTCCTCCTAGTCAGAATTTGTCACTTCCTGGTCATCCAGCCTTGGGCAAGTGATCTGCTGAGGTTCGTCCACTAAAATGTTGATTCTCAGACCTGGCTAACCATTGAATCAAGACACAATTTCCGAGGCTCCATCCCACACCTTCTGAAGCAGATCCTCTGGAGGTGGCTCCGGTAAGCTGTGCATTTTAAGTTCCCAATTTGTGAATCACTGTCTTAAATATTAATATGTTATATGCAGGAATTCATCTTTGTTAAAAATACCGTAAGAGGATTTTTTTTTTTGTCTTATTTCTTCCAAGAACAAACAGAGAGAGAGAGAAGTAATCTGAAGAGTATTAAATAGTTAAAACATAAAACCTTTAAAATCCTTTGGCTGGACTGTGGCATTTGCAGGGGAAGGGAGATTATCCAAAGGTAAGAGACATTTCTCCCTTTGAAGCCATATTGGTGTGATGTGAATCAAACCATTCATGCAGAGAACAAAAGCACTTTTGACTTCAGGAGTCAGTTAAGATGGTAACTTAAATAAATGAGGAAGAGAGATATGACAAAAGGTCAACTTAGTCATAGCTTCTTGAGCTTCAACTGAAGTAGTGCCCAAGGCTGAACAGCTGAATTAAGCTTGCAATTATTCACCCTTCCTGAGGTTCCCAGCCTGAAGTCACCAGATCTGTGAAGCCAGTTCAGAGGGAGGCCTGGTAGCTATTGTCAGTATTGCAAAATTTCCAGTGGAGTGCTTCTCAAAGTGTGGTTCAAGGACAGTGCTTGTTAAAAATAAAGCTTCCTATGTCCCATCCCAAGGGGTTAGATTTCAGATTGTTTGAGCTGGGGTCTGGAGATCTGTATTTCTTTTTAAACACTAGGTGATTTTGAGAGAATTCATTTGTGATAAGGCTAATTAATTTTTCCTAACTAGCATCCTAATTTCCTCTGCTTTGGCTAAAATTATTCAGTCACTATGGAGATTCTTTCTTATGAAGGAGTGAAAGATGTGCCATCCCCAAATAATGCCAAGTTGGTATATTGATCATTTCAAGCTGAAAACACTGGAGAAAGCGTAGTTTCAGAAAAAGGGCAGATGACTTGCCTTTTCCTGCAGGCTGCAATCCATAAAGGTTCCTAAGCAAGAGAATAGTTCTTATCTTTGGAGATTAGGGCAATAGGAGTGAATAAATAAGCTTCTGTAAGTAACCCTAATCTTCCACTAGCCTTACACGCCCGCCCGCCACATGTCTCCCAGTGACTCCCCTAGAATTTACTACCCCTGGCCAGATCCCTTTGTCCTGTCATTTCTTCACGAATGCATTGGCTTTTGTCTAAAAAGTACAAAAGTATCTTGCTTTGGCTGTTTCTTGGGACTTCACACTTGCAGAGCTCCCCATGTACATGTAAAACTAACAAAACATACATGCTTTTCTCTTGTTAATCTGCCTTGTGTCAGTTTGGCTCCTGGACCCAGGCAAAGGGCCCGCAGCAGAGCTAAGCCGGGTGGAGGGGATCTCCCACTGGCCTACACTTAGCTCGTGCTAATCACAAGTTCTAGCCATCAGATAGATACAGGTCTTTAATTAATGAAAGTGGAGAAATAAGTTATTATGTGATAAATACCATTTGCTTAGTAGAGTAAAATCTATCAAAACATGAATGAACAGAGAAACTTTCTTTTAAAGGAATCCTTGATAGTGAAAAATTTAAAATGACTTGCATTGACTGCGTTCCTCCCTCATTCTCTGCTGGATACATTTTGAATCTTCGGAGTAGAAAAATGCTAGTGGAAGCAATTCCCCACCCCCCATGCCTGCACTCAAAATTCCTCCCGTACCCCTCCTTTCCACACTCCCTATTTTCCAGTGAGATGGCTACTCCCGTTGGCATCGGCCATGCATCTGGCACCCTGTGAGAGAACCAGCACTTAAAAACCATTTCTCCGGAGAACAAAACACCAGTGACCTACCACTCCTCGGTACAGAAGGCATTTCCAGAGCCAGCTTTGTTAAGGACTTGCCACTTGGTTCATGAGTGTTTTTTCCCAATGTCAATTATCAGTAAAATGACTTTTAGGAGTTCCAACTTGAACACTTACCAAAGAGAGAAAAAAACGCTAAAATTTGATCCAATATCATTTTAAATACCATAGAATCATGTGATTCTAAGAATACAAAATATAAAACACAGGATTCCATCAAGTTCAACAGCCTTTAAAAATTCAATGAAATAGACATTTTAGGAGCTGAGGAGGTGTAACATCTAATTAAACAATGTATGAATTGTAGATTCTCCTGAGTGGAAAATTAAAGATTCTGACTATGAAACCACCGCCTCGCCTGCAGTTATGAATTTATTGACATAGCAATAATAACAGGGTTGCCAAAAAAATCTCTTCTCATTATGCAACCTTAAATTAATAGCGAAATTTACCTGGAAAAGAATTTCCAATTGGCTTAAGCCAAATTGTTTAAGAACATCCATCAGGTCCTTTTTGGTAGGTAACAATGGCAATCAGCTGCTCCTCTACATCATCACCACTGTGTTATTATGAAAACTCAAACCAAGCTCCACTACACATATAGATTACATTTAGAGACGAAGGTGAAGGGCTAGCAAGATTTATATGCTCTTCACTGATGGTAGAGTTTCTCTCAAATGTTTTAGCCAAACCACACATGTTTAATGGCACTAATTCCACATATGAGAGCATATTTCTGTCATCTATTATGCTAACGAGCCACTATTTCAAGATATTTCTATTATTCATTATGCTAATTAGACAAATATCTGGTGTCGATCTGGGATAAAGATAGCTAAAGCCTTGCACAAGCTGCCTGTGGAATGCAACGTTTCTGATCAAAAATGAACTGACATCACTTGGGATGTGAATTTCTGATCAGGGCTACCGACTGCCTCTAGAATTTAGCTTAAACTTGTGGGGTATGATGTGATCATTTCCTTAGTACTAATAAGTATATTTTAACCTCAGGAAGATTTAAAATTAAGTACAGTGTAAAACTGTGCATCAAAACAAAAAATATATTATTGTATATAGAAAGCTGTACACATTTGGAATTGTTCTTGTTTAATAAATGTTTAATAAAATTTATCCTATTAGAGTGACAGATAAGCTTTTTTATCCCAATTTGAAATGCGTTTGAGAAATTAATTTAAATTTATGAATTTAAGTCAAAATCTTACTAAGTTTGTATACAATTTTAGAAGGTTTAAGCGGACTCGTTTTATCTTATTTACAAATGTATTTCTTAGATTTATAAGAAGCACCTAAGTGCACAGAAAGCTTTGACAGGCAATTAAAGCCTTTTAGAAGGTTTCAAATTCATAAAATTTATAAATGTGATTTAAAATGTTTAAAGGTATTTAAACAACTAAATTTTAAACGAGACCAAGAATTATTCAAAAAGCCCATCAAAATAGTTGTTAAAATCCACTAGACTTGCAAAATACAATAAGATTTTCAAGTTGAAATAAAAGCCAACAGAAATTGATTTTTTAATTTGTGATTTTATTAAATTGAATATTAATTTCTATGACCAAAGTAAACCTCTGAAATAGCTTTTTCTACATACAAAACTTTCAATGCACCAAAAAGGTCATTATTAACATCATGGAACAAACTGCTCTTGTCTTTAGGGATGCCTGCCTCAGGCTTGTAGCATTTCTCACTTATTATTAAATAATATTAGAATATCTCCTTTGGGTTCTACAAAAATAAGAGTCAAGGAAGTCCTTCTATGTTCTCAGCTGAGGCTTCCGTTGCAAATGACAGGTCAACAAAAGAAAAACAAACAGAAGTTCACTAACACGTGTATTGTGCATGTAACACATGAGAGTACCCAGAGACGAGTATTCAAAGAAGTAACTTAGAATTCGGATTATATAGTATTTTTAACAAAGAACAATAAATTTGTAGAAAAATGGCAGAATAAAAGAAAGTGATTTTCAGCTTCCAGGGGCCAGAACTGTGGGAAGGTAAACATATGGGAGAAACTAATGGAGTAAGGTTTGTTTGCAGATTCCTCTGGTGCTGTCTCTGGACTGATAAGACTCTAGACTAGAGTCACCTCTAGTGAAGGAAAATTTATATCCAGCCTGTAGGCCGAAAAGGGGGAAGTCGAAAGAGCTTCCCCTGTGTTTGCTGTTTCTTAATTGCCTTCAGCTCCAAATAGTTCTTATGTCAAAAGGCCATATTTTGGGGTGACATAGTCTGCTCTCCTTTACCAACAAAGAACTGTGGGAAGAACATTTCAGGCAGTACAAAGTATGGCAAATACAAAGAGCCTGGGACAGAGAGGGTCTTGGAACACTGAAACCCGAAAGTAATGCAAAGTTGCTTGGATTTTATTCTAAACGCGCTATGGGGCCATTGGAGGATGCTGAGCAAAGAGAGACATAACCAGACTGACCTTTTCGAAGGGTCATCTCAGCTGCTATGAGGAGACTGTTCTGCAAGGACAGGAGCGTAGAAATAGAAAACCCAGTTGGAGAGCTACTGCAATCCCCCAGTCAAGAATGATGGTGACTTAAATAGTGTAGCAGGGTAAGAGGTGGGAAGAAGTCAGATTCTGAATATATTTTGGAGGTAGAACCTACGGGACAGGCATCAGCATGTCTTTTTTTTTTCTGTGACTGCAAGAGATTTCTCGCATCCCTCAGATAGTATCTGCATTATAGGGAGTGACAAGGCAGTAGTGATGTTGTGAAAAATTTGGGATCCTCCTATTTTAAAATTTCAGAAAAGGACAGAAATTAAGATCCTCAGCCCTAGACACGACCCACCTCAATTTCCCTCACCATTCAGAGACCTCTTGAACAGCGGCAGTGCTTGGGAACTGTGCTTTATGTGCTGGTGGCTCAGGACATAGCCAGATAAAGTGAAGGCTTCAGAGAGAGAGACCTGAAGCCAAATCTTGGCACCAAAACCTCCCAGCTGTGTGATCTTGAGCAACTTACCTGACTTCTCTGAACCTTGGTTATATTTGTCTGCAAACTGGACAGAATATTTTAAGTGTCTAAAATATCTTGCACAGTGTCTGATTGTGCATATGTTAGCCACTCAAAAAGGGTAGTTATTATTCTTAGCTTGTGCTCCGTGACCTCTTTCACTTTCCTGATGAGACTGTACCAGAACCAGGAGAAATGCAGCCCTTTGAGCTTAGAAGTGAGTCTATAACATGAAGGAGTATTTCCTGGAGGGTTGGGGGAATCTCAGTAATACTATAAATATCCCCTGCTATGTTCACAAATATTTGGAGTAGGTGAACACTTATCACAAGCTGGCCTAAAACTGTGACTTTAAAGTTGGTCTCCAGAGGCCTTGTGAAATTGCCTTCCTGAGTGTCACAGCCCCTAATGTTAAGCATCCTCTTAATTAAAACTTTCATTCTGAGAGAAAGAATAGAGGATAGGGAAAAGCTGGAGTGGGTCCCCTGGCTGCTGAAATTATCCAGAGCATAAAATAAAAACCTCAAGGTCAAGGACTATTTAACCAAGCTTAGTAGATATATTTTCAGATTCTCATGCAAATCAAAACCACTAGATTAAATATAAATCTGGGCACAGTATTCAGACAGGTCAGTTCAGCTAATTCAGGCCTCTTTTCCCTGCTGAGCACCTATAATTTGTCATATGTATTTAAATGTTTCCTTTTTGGCATCTTCAACTCTACAATTAATGGGAGAATAAATCATGATAATTTGTTGGCTCTGTCTACAAGTATCACCACCTTTGGTTTTCAAGGTCTTTCAAGGCCAGACGCAGGCCTTTTAGAGTTTTATCTTTGTTATCTTAAAGGTCAAGTGCCTCCATTTCTTACGGATAGCAACAACCCTGCCAAATGGGTAGTTAATTTTCGATCATATTTCCATCAGCCTTTCCTTTACTCCCATATCACAGCTGCAAATCCACTTAGGAAATTCACACATCTTTGATCTAAGAATCTTGCAAACATGATCATTAACTAATCTCAAACACCACCAAAGCATATACAATGTACTAACTATGCACTGATGTTTATTCCCTTTCAACAGCATGGCACAAACATGGTAGAAAGAAACTAGCAAAGAGTAATGACAATGTTGCACATTTCATTACCATGTGGATTCTGGTATCTTATGGGTCGCATCAAAGTAGCCTATATTGATCAATTCCTTTCAAGGTGTTTTTTAGCCAAGTTCCCCTCAAAAATATAATTGTGCAGAGATTCCATTGTTCTGAGGGTTCTTACATACCGTGTGCTGCTTTGCACGAAAATAGCAATATTCACGTGGTGGTGACCATGTACTGGGCACTACTCTAAGAACCTTATATATACATGTAAGTTCAACCTTATATATACACATATGCAAGTGTGTGTGTGTGTGTGTGTGTGTGTGTGTGTGTGTGTAGACTCATTTAGTCCTCATAAAAAGGAAAGTACTGTTATTATCCCATTTTACAGATGGGGAATTGAACAACAGAGATTTAAAAATTTGGAAAATGTCTCCAGCTATGAAGTGAAATCCGGTTGGTCTAGCTCCATAAATGCAACTCTCAGCCTGTTCACCAGGGTTTCTCAACCTTGGCACTATCGACATTTTGGACCAGATAATTCTTTGTTGGTGGGGGCTGTCTCGTGCATTGCAGGATAATTAGTAGCATCCCTGGGCTCCACCCACCAGAGGCTAGGACAACAATACCACCCCACCCTCATTGTGACAACGAAAAATGCCTCCATAGACACTGCTAAATGTCCCCTGTGGGACAAAATTGCCTGCTGCTACTACCCGTTGAGATTCGCTGCCCTGTACCACATTATCACTGAATTTAAAAAGCAAAGGATAACTGTGTTTACAGTCGTACAAGAAAAGAGGCTTGGTCCTGAAATTCAAGGATTAATATCATCATTAATCAAATTACTCCTCAACCAATATAATTAATGTTAACAGTAGACTGTGTTTTCCTTGTTCCTTCTTCTCTTTTCTCCTCCTAAATTGTAAAATTGCCCATCTAAGGCCCACAGCCGGCTTTGCTGGTGATTTCAATCTTTCCTTCAAGTCTATAAATTGAGGCATTAAAAGAGATATGCAGCTTTTTAGGAGTAACTGAGGCTGATCTCAAGCAAAGACAAAAATGTCACAAGGCACCTCCAGATCCTTTCCTGAACTTGAAGTTGTGAGGAGAGGCAAGCACAGCCAGAACTTCATTCCCTCCTAGAAAGGAAAGTTGCTCTCTCTCTCCACCCTCAGCAGGCTACTGCTGCCTTTTTCCCTAAGTAGTAGATTAAAGTTCCGTGGTGCCTAGGACTCCAACAATTTATGTACTTACATGGTGCTGCTCAGGTTCTCCCTGGATGTTGTGCACAGGACAACATTGAGAACTCGATGCTTTTTCACAGCTCTTTGATATTTTCTGGGACTAAAAAGGTTGGGTTGAAAATAAGGAAAACTTTCTCTCACCTTTTTCAATCTCCATAACCAAGAAGTTGCCTATGGTAATCTTGGAAACCGTTGCCAGAGTGAACAGGCCTTATGACCAACGTCGGGTGAGTAGGTAGGAGACCACACCTGATCAACAAACAATGGTGGTGCTGTTTTCATGGAGCGTGTTTTCCATGGACTCAACCCAAGCAAATCACACCATATATAAACCGCCAGCCAGCATGATATCTTTATGAAATCAGACTATGCTCAACTGGAATAAAAACATCCAACTTTTGAAAGTTCTTATACCATTATGCTTTTTCCCTTGAGGTAATGATTTTGTTCAATATTACTGCAATAAGCATGATTGAGTATTTGTCATATACTTGGAGCTATTATGCTCATTCTCCCCTCCCCCCACAGCAACAACTTCTCTGGCAGCTACTACAATGAAAATTTCAGTGAGGCAGAAATCAAGGAATTTGGGGTTCCATTTTTCCTCCTGCTAACAATAATTTGCAACCTTGACAAGCTGCTTAACCTCAATGAGAATCAGATTCCTCAACCACAAAGTGAGGAGGTTGGATGGTTAAACTGCACCTAACCTTACAGTTTACCTAACAATACGACTATATAGTTCTACAATTCTTTAAATTTATTTTTTAGCTAACATTTATTTAGCTCTTATTACATGCCATTCATTGCTCTAAATACTTGACATGTACTATTACACTTAAATTTCACAACAACCCTGTAAGGTATACTATGCTTGCCATGTTAAAGATGAAGAATAATTCTATAATTCCATTCAATACACTGCTTCGCCAAGAGGAAGTCTGCCATTCAGGTAGATGGAGAATCATGCTGGATGGTGCACAGTGTAAGGCCAAGTGCCACGGCCAACCACTGATCTCTCTCAGCACCTAACACTGGTCCTTGCACATAATGAAAAGACAATAAACAGTGATCAAATATGTAAATGAAATAAAATTTAGTGTCATTTTTGTAAAGTATAGCAAAAATGATGGGAAGCTATAATGGGCATGTTTAGAACTCACTCAAAAGCCCATATGCTTGGCTTCAGGAAAATTGAAGCTTTAGTTATATGAGTTTTTGATGTGTCAAGATTACCCTTCATCTGTTTTTTAAAAATAAATATTCACATGATGGAAAAATTTTAAAAATAAAATATTCACTGTAGCTTCTCACTGATAATTCTGGAATGCATGCGTGTTTTTATTTTCTAATCCTGGTTCACATAATCACGGAGTACATTTTTAAGGGACTGTATTTAACTGGAATCTTATTTTAAAACTTCTCATCAAAAAAATAAAAATGTTTATAACTATCTCAGAAATTATGCTTTTGTCAGAGGAAATAATTATGTTTTCTGGTAATTTTGGCATTGAAAAGGAAAACCTGTTTTAGATGATGAAAAAAACAAAGTTAATGTAATAGCTTATTTAAGTTCAGATGAAAGGCTACTCTGTCCTTTTGTATGCCTGAAATATTTCACCAAAGTAAAAATAATAAAATTTATCAATAAAAAAGATTAAATGATGGCTGGAAATTCAATAATTGGCTGTTGTTATTGTTAATTTTCTTCTATTATTTCTATTTGGTAGTAATAACACATAGAAAATGTTGCAGGGTCTGTGTCAAGGACAAAATTAACCACTACAGAATGAGCATTTAAAAATAGTGGGAAGAGGACTGGAATGAGTAATATCCATACCTTATTGCTAAGAGTCCCTTCTTAGATACATAGATCGATCGATCGATCGATCACTCGATCAACCCAAAGTGATTCTATATTACTAGGTCTTATAAATATTATGTGTCATCAGAATAACGAGGTCTGCTACGTTCAAAAACATTTATCTCTAGTCTATAAATTTGTATGCAGACATATATCTGTATGTCACTTACATGTCACGTAGAAGACTGACTAAAATACTCACTGGACTCAATTCCTTCAGAGAAAAGCTCTCATTCCCTTTGGTTTTAACGATAACCATGAATTCTATAACCCAACAACCAAAGATATAAAAGAAATTGAGATTCAAAGCTCACCACATTGGCCTTTGGGAAATTTCTCTAGCTACTGTATTCTTCCATGGAATATGTAAGTTTTATTTGGTTGACTCTCCAAAGATTCCACCTTTAATAAAGCATTTTTCTATAGCCACAGTTAACCCTTATATATATTTTTTTAAAAAAAACCTAAACTAGATTTTTTTCATAGAATATGTTCAGTAAAGGGTCTGGACCAATAAAGGGTTTGGTTTTAGTCTAAGAAAGACATAAAAATAGTTATTTTCTACTAGCCCATTTATTCAATCATCTATTCCTTCAACAAATATTTATTGGCTGCCTTCTATATATTCCAGGCCCTGTGCTAGGTGTTGTGGGTACAGCAATGAACAAAACAGAGTCCTTAGTCTTGACATAAGAGAAGAGATAAATAAAGACAGATTCAATCACTATACTCAGTGACTTGTGCTGGCACCTTGCACAGTCTCCAGGGGTCTCAGAAGAGTTTGCAAAGGAAATTGCATCTATGCTGAAATCTGAAGGACCAGTAGAAGTCATCCAGGGAGACATGGTAGAGTAGGTGAGATCCCAGCAGAGAAGATATTTAAGAGAGAGGAAACAAGATTGACAGATGGAGCATGATCAATTCCAGAAACTATACGCTGTCTGTTACTACAGGGCAAGTAGATTTTTGTTCCCATTGCTATATCCCATTTACAACCTCTTTTGACATAGATAGGATAGTTAACATAACTTCTGTGGGCTTATGCCATATTTGGACATAATTTCTTTCTCAGTTCTCAAATTTGGTATTATTTGCTTTTACCTTTTTTTCCACTTCATGCCATGTTCTCCCACTCCCTGTGACCTCTGCAGTCTGGCTCCTTTGCAATCTCCAGCTGCCTTCTGACTACGTCATTATCACCATTGCAAGGTCAATGAGACAGGACAGGAGGGCTGGTGCCTACCATACCCTACCAGTGCTTACAGTTCAACTCCCAGCTGCCCACATTTCTCTGGCCCACAGAATTCCACTGTTCTCCTCTTAGGAAGAAAAGGATTATAAGATTAGCTTCTTGATACCATTTCTAGCCTACTGTATATAGTAAGAGGAAGCAATTAAATGTGGCTTCTATGACAGCCTTTCAGTATTCAGGCCAGACTCCCCACGAGGACATCTGCCTGGAGGGAGGGAGCAGGGGTCTCAACCATGTAGGTGAGATAAAGGAGTACATTATTACAGCTGGGACCTATAGAGTCTAAAATCCCTTTTAGCCTCCTGCTACAAACAGCAACCAACGTGAGAATAAGGCACGAAACCGTTACTCAAGTTAGAAAGCCAACACCATGGGGATTCTGAGAGTCTAGCTTCCACAGGTAGTGCAGAGAGGGCTTGAAGGAAACAAAGTCAAACAGCTTTAGGAAACACTGCTAACCATGTCCTCAGCTAGCCTGGATTTCAGCTGCACGCGGAAAATAAAGGAACACGTTCGTCAGAATTCTACCTTTTTTTTCAAGGCTCAATCACTCCAAGAAGCCTTCCTAAAAGCATGCAGTCAGAATGGCTGTCAGCAACACTAAATCACAGATATTTCTTGGGTATGAGAAGAAAAACAAATGCTCTTTCAAACAATTATCCTCTCAAGGCAGGATTGCTAAAGGGAAGCTCAAGATCTCCGCTAGTCTTTTAGCTCATATTACAGGTAGGTAATGAGTATTTTACTTAGGTGAACATCTGGAGATTTGGGTTTGCAAAGGAAGGCTTACGACAGAGTGTGGAGGGTGTTGATTTGTTGTGCATAATAAAGAGAGGAGAATTCGGCATCCCTGGGAACTATGAAGTATGAAAGGAGGACTAGGTCTAGGAGTTGAGGCAAAGTTTAGCTTCAGAAACCATCACAGCTGGGGAGAAGCTTCGGTCCAGTCATTAAAGTTCTTATCTCTCTCTTAAGAGGAAGTTTGTTGACCTTGGAAAATAAATGAAGCATGAACTTGGGGAAGTCATCAGTTCCGTATGGTTCTGGCTGGTACAGCACAGGGTCCTGGCAAACTAGGAGTTAGAAAAGTGAAAAGATAGAAGGGAAGGGAAAAGAGAAGTCACCAAAATGGCAAGCAGGGCTATAGAAAGCGGCGTGACAGCAGGGAAAACAAGTGCTCTGCAGTGGGATGGTCCAAAGAACTTTTGGAAATGGGAGTACTAATATTTAATATCTTGCTTTTCTGCAATGTAAACCTCTCCTTAAAAATCAGTGAAATGTGCTGCACATATAATGGTTTTAAGTAGCTATTTCTGGGAAACCAAGGAACGTGGCTAAGCTCCAGGTCTTCATCCATGTGAAACAAAACAAGAACGGAATAGTTAGGAGAGAAAAAAAAATCCATAACATGAGCAAGACCAAGAGCCAGAGAGGAGATCATGAAAAATAAACCCTCCAGAAATGCGCATAATCCTGTGTCTTGACTTTTCTCAACTCTAGAAAGGGGTATAGAAAAGCTAATCAATCTTATCTAAATCTCAGAGGCAGATGACCCAGCTAACTGTCACTCAGGCAATAAATAATGACTCCGCTGAAGTCTGTGTCAGATGATTTGAAGGATGCAACAAGAATCTCCCAACCAAAATATCTAATATCTTCCCATGGCATGTGCTACAGCCTGAAAGCGGCATCATCATTCCTTTAGTTGAAGCATGAAAATTCTCTGTTAAAATACAACCATACTCTCATACCCATTAGGATGGCTACTATCAAAAACAAACAAACAAAAAACAGAAAATAACAAGTGTTGACAAGGATGTGAAGAAGTTGGAACTCTTGCACGCTGTCTGTGGGATTATAAAATGGTGTAACCACTATGAAACAGTGTGGTAGTTCCTCAAAAAATTAAAAATAGAACTACTATATGATACAGCAATCCCATTTCTGGATATATATCCAAAAGAATTGAAAGCAGGATCTCAAAGAGATATCAAAAACCCATATTCATAGGAGCACTAGTCACAATAGCCTAAAGGTGAAAGGAACCCAAATTTCTATCAGCAGATGAATGGATAAACAAAATATGCTATATACACACATAATGGAATACTATGCTGCCTTTAAAAGGAAGGGTGCTCTACCACATGTTAAGACTAAGATGAAACTTGAAGACATTGTGCTAAGTAAAATAAGCCACTCACAAAAGGATAAATTATGATTGTACTTACATGAGGTATCTAAAGTAGCCAAACTCATAAATATGAAAGGCAGAATCACGGTTACCAGGGGTTGAGAGGAGGGGGAAATGAGGAATTGTTATTTAATGAATATACAGTTTTAGGTCTGCAAGATGGAAAAGTTCTAAGGCTGTGTTTCACAACAATGTAAATACACTTAGGACTACTGAACTGCATACTTAAAAATGATGAAGATGGTAAATTGTATATGCTTTTCATCACAATATAAAAATGCAACCATATTCTGTATAATTGGCAATATCAAACCATTCTCCTTTATGCTTTGTTATGAATTCATTTATCAGATTAGCTTCATTCTCTGAAGGACAGATGTGTCTGTTTCGATAAAGAAGAGAGAATGGGATTCGGGACGAGGGTATGCTCGAAAAGGCAGACTCAGGGCACCATGGAAGTCTCTGGGCCCAGGAAGAGGACGAGGCACAGAAGCTAGTTGCTGATGTGGTGGTGGGAAGGGGTTGCCAGGGAGACTGAAGAAGGATGCAAGTAAAGAGAGGGGCAACACAAAGACATGAGCAAATGCACTAAAAATACATTTTCCTCTTCATATTTTCCCTAAAGCTGCTATCCTTGGGTGACCTCGATAACTTACAGGCAGTGGGAATTTGCCTTTGCAAAGGCTGCCCTGACAGACACTAAGAATAACACAACTTGAAGGGCCCTTCTGGCAAGCGTGCCACAGCTGAGTTTCCAGAAGCACAGAGGCAGACTTCAAACTTTCCCCATTAGCTGTGAACACATCCTGCTGAACTTCATGGGCCCAGCTGGTGATTATTTTTAGGCACATTCCTCTTTCCATAACTGACTGGGAGCTGTGAAGTACGGAAGGATAACTGGGTCTAAGAACCAAGGCAAAGTTTCTATCTGCAGGAAACCAGTAGAACTGGGGAGAACCTGGCTCCGCAGTCTTCCAGGCTCCTGAATCTCTGTTGAAAGGAGAGAGGTCTACTGTCCTGAGGCAAGAAAGGGGGCCTGAACCTGGGGCTGAGGAAGCCCTGAGAACACATCAGTCCTGAATGGCGTCAGCTGGTGCACCAGGAGCCCTGGCTAAGGTGCTGTTGACTGTTACCCTGATGCTGCCCTGACGGGGTCATTCCTCACTGATGGGCCTTCAGAGCTCAACCCGGGCCTGCCTGGGCCACTCAACCACCCACGGGCAGGACTCCAGTCCTCGAAGTGCTCATCTTGCGCTTTGCTCCAGGCCTTGCCCACACTGCACCAGGGCCAGCCTGGCACGGAGCTCTGCTGTCCTCAGAAGGCACGTGGCAGCAAAGCGTGTGTGTGCGGAATGGAGTACAGGGTTTTCTGAGAGATTTCACTCAGTCAATATAGTGACACACACGTACAGCACAAACCTCAGTTCATGCACTCAGGTATGTAAAAAAATTACGCATTATTTTTTATTTTCTTTAAATCAACGTAATTCTGACTCCAATCCCCATTCTATTGGACTTTGAAAAAGTTAAACCTTATGCCTTCTTGGGTCTCCCCCTGCAAAGCTGTAAAGGCCAGGAGGTCTTACCTAGCTTCAAGCTGGGGAATCCCCTCCAGTTGTCAGACACGGGTCCACACTAGCTGTGGCTGAGATACCCGTCATCCCAGGCTCTGCTGCTGCTTTGCCCAGGTTGGAAATCTCAGGTGAGGTGGGAAACAGAAGTGTCAGGAATCCAAGCCTCTTAAGGGCGCCCTCCCTGTCAACACTTCCCTCCTGAGGCCTTGTCACATCCTGCTTTGGCACAAGTGCTGAGGGCAGGATCTCTCTCCCTCCAGTGACCAGAAATCTCTCCTCCCAGCCTTATTGGTCCTCAGACGTCCCCGTCCCTCTCCCACTGCCTCCAAGACACCCTTTATTTAACCCTTTAAGATATTAGGACAGAGCCTCAAATTTCATTCGAGCTTTTTCTGCTTTCAACCCTGATAAATCCCTGAGATAAAGAACCATAAAGTTTGGCCAGCATTAGGGGTTGGGATCTTCATTTGCAATAAAGCACTGGGAGGTTAAGTGACATGCACAGTATGTTGGAGGCAAAACCTAGACAAGAAACCAGGTCTGCTGAGCGTAGGCAAGCGTTCTTTCCATGACAGCACACAATGGCAAGTCAGACAGCATGCAGCAGTGCTGGTCTGGGAGCCAGCAGGCGAGAGACTGAAGGCTCGCTTGTTATCAACAATGGGGAAGCCGAATCAAACCAGTCAGTGGTGGGCAGGGAGCCAGCACTGGCTTGATTAGATCTTCATTCTTGTGGTTACCAGCCAGTGCCATCCAGAGAGAGCCTGAACCTGGAGGAGAGGCCATGCTGCCAGTGCTGCCAATGCAGCCAGCACCTGTGTTTGCCTAGTTCTACCACTCATTTCAAGCAAACAAGCAGTGACTCGAGGAAGGCAGGAAAGAGGACTCTCTGAACCTGGCATCTGGCGAGGCCAAGTTTTACTGAGCATGAACATTGCTCATCCTCCATCTGGAGATAAACCACTGTCTAAAGCTCTCCTAACTAGAAGATGTTTTATTTTGGAGACAAAAAATAAGTAACAGGTTGACTTCTCCGTGTTTATTTCTCTGAAGTCAGCTTCACATAGGTGGGGGCTAGAAAGGATTAGGGGACAGGGCTACTCAAAGCCACATCAGGAAGGTGGCCCTGTTTTCTTGGCTTCCCCCTTACTTTTCTTGCAGAGCATTTCACAGCCCTCTGGACACTGTGACCTTCCTGTGCCCAACCTCACTGTGCTGCCTAGCGCCCTTTCTCAGCGTGCCACCCAGACCTGGACTGCCCAGGCGCTAACTTGAGCACAAAAACAATACTGCCTCCTCATCCTCATCAAAACTGCCATTTTCTGGATGTCATACTGTCTAGAATGGGGTGGCAGTGGTGAATAGGCTTACGTAAATAGTTCATTCTAAACTATGAGTCCTACCAATATTGTTATATAAAAGAAACACCCCAGTGGACTATGAACTCAACTACGAACTTGAGAATTTTTGTCAGCTTTGTTCACTACCATGATTTGATAGAAAATTATCCCATTAAACAAAACAGGCCAGTAATTATAATATGGTTTGAAATGAGCCCCGTGAGAAATATTTAGTTACATTTGCCAAGTTTGAAATGTAATACATTATTTTGGTATTGTTAAAAGTCTCAGCAGTAATAACAATGATGAAAACAATACTTTCTCAGAAGGGACTATAATTTCATAAGTGTAACTCTAATTTATTTGCACTTAGAAAACAAATAATATATTAAGCTCCCAAAGGAATAAAGCAAATAAGGCAAAAGGGATACTATTAGGAGAAAGTCAGGTCATTGATAGACCAGAGGTCTGTCAAAGTAGCATCCCTTGGATAATATAAACATGATCTAGTGCAGAATTTTTCAAATTTCATGTCATGAGTGTTATGCAATCAATTTAGTGAGTTTTAACCAAACTTTTGCTTCTAATGGTATAAAATGGAATGAAACATACTACACTGCAGATATTAAGGTCAGCATACACATGTATATAGTACATATGAGTTTGTATAATATTTTTTAAATATAACTATTACTGTGGATTGTGGTCTAAAATGTTTGATAGCTACAAGTCTAAGGTGGTTTTAAACTTTTTAAGCTCAAAATTTTTATGTGAAAGCTTAATATATAACATAGACCAAAGCAAATATGCTCTCACGGAGGGCTCTGTGAAGAAAATAGGATTCAGCCATGCCGGCTCACTACAATCCTCCTTCTTGCTAGCGATAATTTGAAAACCATGGGTCCATAAATGAGACTTTATCAGTTCTAAGCATCAAATCGATTCTTAGTATTGAGGTTTGAGGGATCCAATAATCTATCCCACTCAGATTCTGAATTGAGAGAGACAATGGAGTCAAACAGATGAGGATCAAGTATTAACAACATATTACTACTACTAAAGGCAAGGTTTGGGACTATAGCTTAGATACATGGCATCAGTGGGTTTTTAAATCTGAACCACTGAATCAGACAGACCTATGCAGTCACAGAAGCTCTGGAAACCTGGAAGACCTCAAACCCAACCTCAACTCCCACTCAGAGACAGAAGCTCAGAGCCGACAGGCATATCACAAAGGCAGAAGGGAGGGAAAGGTTAAGCTAGACATGCCCCATTCAGAGAAGCCAGAAGTGCTACATCAATTGATGTCCTTCTACAAGGAAACATGAAGCAGGTGGAAAGGAGGTTCCTCTTTATAACACTTAGCAAAACAAAGCTTACTTTTTCTTCGTAGCCCTTACTGCAATTGGAATTATTGTCTGCCTCCCTTGATAGAATATAAACTTCTTTAAGGCAGAGAATGTATCTTTTTTATATACTGTTGTATTGTTAGCATCTAGCACACATTAGATGCTCAATAAATATGTGCTACATGAGTAAGACTAATATATAGCTACTGTTAATATAATAGAACATCTATACCCCCATTTCCAATATCAAGGTATTTTAGATTGAATCATATTCACTCAATGTCAGTCAAAACTGACATGCCCACTGTTGAAGGCATTTGGAAAGTTGCTTTTGCTCAGCCCTGGCGAGCAAAGAAAAAACTTGGCCTATTCACGGAAAAGAAACAGTGACAAAATAGAAAACCCACCCCCGTATGAAATAACAAGAGCAAAGATTCCCTCCACTGGAAAGTCTCCAAAGAACTTTCTCTCATGTGGCCTCGAACGCTTCTCTGTGAGTAAACTATAAATCACTTCTTTTATCTTCTTCTGTGAGAGAACAGCTTTGACTTTTCAAGCCTGCCTCTTAACACGACTTGTGCCCACTGAACCTACAGGGTAGTGAAGCTGTTATAATCACTTAACCTACGAGGAGTAGATATTTAAATAACAGGAATAACGGCCATGTTTCTCCATGCCATAGCACCATGCTTTTAGGAGGCAACAGGTCTTCTGCCACTAAAAAGCTCATTAAAAATGGCACAGGTGAAGTCATGTAAGAATATATAGGGACCCTAAGGACTGCCCCCTGCCAAAAATCTCTCCTTTACTCATTCCATATTATATACTCCTTTGAGGGAAGGCTATGAAAACTTCCATTTAGATTTGATTATATTTTGAGGGGACAAGCCTGTTTCACCTTTACATCACACCCCTTGTGAATTTACAGCCTATCAATAAGGGTTATTGTTGCTTTAAACAGAAATTCATTGTACCCATTCAAAAAAAAAAAAAAGAAAGAAAGCAATATTTTAACAATGACACCAGGCACAATTATTTTTTTTTCACAATTATTTTTAATATAAAAGCACTAGACTGAATGATAAACTCAAAAAGTTGAGGATGGTAGTTATCTCTTGGGCTGGGGCATACAGTAGAGAAAAGGGGTTTGGATACTCAGGAGACATTAATTATAACTTTTTTTCCAAGCTAGGTAGATACATGGATTTTTATTTTATTTTTATTTTTTACCTATATACTTACTGAATTATCTGTATTTTTTAAAATTCTATTTTCAAATAAAGCAACAAGTTGAGAACAGATAAGAAAAGACAAGCTTAATCTATGAATCTGTATCTCATTGACAGACTCTAGCCGTTCATTCATTCCTCAAACACTTCGAGTGCCTACTATATGCAAGGCACCATTTTGGTTTGATAGAACAAGGCTGAATGAGACACAGTCCCTCTTTTGAAAGAGTTCTGAGTCTAGTTATCTAAAAATTGGCATCAACTAAGGAATATGCACCTGTACAATGAACTGATCTGATAAAATTCAGAACACAAAATTAATTCGACACAGCAGAATTTCTCTTGAGTCCTCTACCTTATGTAATTGATCTGAGGAATTCTGCATAGACAAGAAAGAGTGAGGTCAAAATCATAAGCTAACAGTTCTAAAAGACTCTGAAGCAGGGCATCCAATTTTCTAGGTATGTCTGGGACTGCAGGGCACCCCTCTGTGTCATGTTCTCTCCTTCTGACAAGTGATGAACTAAATTCAGAATTCTAAGAAAAAGCACCATAGCTAAAAAATTGCACTAGGAAATACTGGCCAGGTCATTGAGAAAATTTGTTCTTTTGAAATCATCTTTTAAAATATACACCCATTGCCCACAGCCTTTTGAAAATGACATATAGTCATTTGAAAATATGAGGGTATGTAGCATGTGCATGCCAGCTCATCTCTATTAATCTGAAAAGTAATTTCCTTTACTTTGAACTATTTGATTTGGCTTGCTTAAAGGCCTTAATTCCTTTCTTTCACCTTCATTTTAGAGCCACTGTGAAATTCAGCCCTTGGCCCACACAGAAGTTCCAAATAATTTTACTTCCTTGCTCATGCATACCATATTTCATGTCTGTGCCACACAAGTCATTTTTATTTGCCAATTATTTTGTAACTTTCAGACAAAAAGGTGTTAGATTGTGTTACAAAGAGGTAAAAAAAAATCTAATGTGCTAAAATTTTAAAAAAGAAATTAAAATAAATAGTGCTATGAATCTGTTGGCAAAATATTCATTATGTTCAAGTAAAAAAATCTAATAAAGATGTAGCTTAACTACACCAGAAGGTAAAGCAGAAAGAACATGGTATTTAACATCAGGGATACTTCTTTTAAAATTCCAGTTCTTCCATTTGTTAGTCACATGACCCTGGGCAGATTCTTTGCCTTTAAAATAGATGTAAAAAGTCATCCCCTTGAGAAGTAAATGATATAATGAAAGCCCATGTCCCACTAGCAGATGGTGGGTGCTTAGTAACATAAGTCATAGATATTTTCGTATGATATTTATGTAAAGACAATGTTGAAGTATTATTGATAAATGTAAACCTGAAGGATAGTAATTATCTGCCAAAATTCCTGTTGCTCAGTTTCAAGATGTTCAAAATCAATTTTGCAACTCAATATTCAGTATGTAAACACGGAATTATGTCAATTGTAGAATACCATATGGCAGTGATTTTTCAATTTTAGTTTGTACATATACATAAATTACCTGGGGGTTTGTGAAAAATACAAGGCATTAAGTTCTCCCTCTAGAGAAGCTGGTTTAATAGGCCTGGTGTGGTCCACTAATCTGTGTCCTTAACATACCTCCTAGATAATTCTGATGGAAATGGTCCTCGATTATATTTTGATTAACTCAGCCTTATGCAAAATGTATTTATATACTTAGAATGTATTTATTAGTGAGTTGTTTTTTTGTTTTTTAAAAAAAAGGAATGGCTCAGATCAACCATCACCTCCTACATTGAAAACTATCACTCCCAGGATATCAGTGGGAATGGTGGGAAAAAAGACCTCCAAAATCTGTTCCTCTATAAAATAAATGAGAATATGGGCAAAATTTATCAAAATCAACTTTTTTCAGAACTCTAGATATTAGCTAAAGGCTTACAACAATCTTAGAAGCATTTATTCAACAGAAGTGGCTGAGTCATGATAAGCAGAGTAAGCTCTTTGCAGTTTTAACTTGCCCTATTTCCATTCTGCCTTCCATAGCTCTGTAATAGCCTTGAAAACCAATAGCCTCACAATAACAGTGGCCAAGAAAAATGGCCAAAACTAGAACTTGGCAGAAAAACAATAAGAAAATGGAAGACACAGACAGTGATATAAGTCTACTAGATTTAACACACATCTATAGAACACTCCATATAACAGCAGGAGAATATACGTTCTTCTCAAATGCACTTAGAACACCCTCCAGGATAAACCATGCGTTAGGCCATAAATCAAGTCTCAATAAATTTAAAAAGATTGAAATCATACAAAGTATGTTTACTGACCACAAGAGAATGAAAAGTAAATGCCTATTTGAAAAGGCAGAACAATATCAAATTAATAACCTAAACTTCTACCGTAAGATACTAAAAGAAATAGAGCCAACTAAACCCAAACCAAGGAGAAGGAAGGAAATAACAGAGATTAGAGTAGAAATAAATGATATAGAAAATAGAAAAATAGAGAATATCAATGAAACCAGACATTGGTTTTTAAAAACAGTAAAACTGACAAATCTTTATTTAGCTAAACTAACCAAAAAGAAAGGGAGAAGACTCAAAGGTACAAATAGATTCACTGGTAAATTATACAAAGAATTTAAGGAAGATTCAACACCAATCCTTCACAAATTCTTCCAAAAAATAGGAGGGAACACTTCCCACTCATTCTATGAGGCCAATATTACCCTGGTATGAAAACCAACAAAGCTATCACAAGAAAGCTACAGACCAATATCCTTTATGAAGGTAGACATGAAAATCCTTAACAAAAATCTAGCAAACTAAATACAGCAATATATAAAAAGAATTATATACCATAAGTGGGATTTATTCCAGGAATGCAGGTTTGTTAACTATAGGAAAAATTAATCAGTGTAACATATTATATTAATAAAACAATGGAAACAAACCACACGATCAAATCAAAAGACACAGACAAGCATTTGATAAAATCCAACACCCTTTCAGGATAAAAATACTGAACTCACTAAAAATAGAAGGAAACTTCCTCAACCTGATGAAAAGCATATATGAAAACTCAAAGATAACATCATATTTAATGATGAAAGACTGAAAATTATACCCCTAAAATCAGAAAAAAAACTTGAATGTCTACTCTCACCACTTCTACTCAACATGGTACTGGAGATATTAGCCAGGGTAGTCAGGCAAGGAAAAAAAAGCATTCAGATGGAAAAAGAGGTACTATCTGTATTCACAGATAACATGATCTTCTATATAAAAAGTCCTAAGGAATCTGCACACAAAAAAACTACTAGAACTAATAAGCAAGTTCACCCAGATTGCAGACTATAAAATCAATATACAAAAGCAATTGTAGTTTTATATACTAGCAATAAAAAATCTAAAAATAAAATAAAGAAAAAATTGCACTTATAATAGCATCTAAAGGAATAAAATACTTAGGAATAAGTTTAATCAAGGAGGTACAAGACTTCTACACCAAAAACTAAAATATCATTGAAAGAAATTAAAGAAGACCTGAAAAAAGTGGAAAGACATTCATGTTCATGAATTAAAAGACTTACTATTGTTAGGATGGCAATAATCCCCAAATTGACCTGCAGGTTTAATATAATTCCTATCAAAATTCCAGCTCCCATTTTTAAAGACATTCTCAAGCCAATCTGAAAATTCATATGGAAACACAAGGGACCCAGAATGGCCAAAAGACATCTTGAAAAAGAATAGTAAAGTTGGAGGACTCACACTTCCAGGTTTTAAAATTTACTATACAGCTATAATAATAAAAATTATGATACTGTCATCTGTGATTGCTTTCCTCAGTGTTCTGTACTTCTGTTTGTAGAGATCTTTCTCCTCCTTGGCTAAATGTATTCCTAGGTATTTTATTTTCTTTGTAGCTACTGTGAATGGTATTGAGTCTTTGATTTGACTCTCAGCTTGACTGTTACTGGTGTAGACGAAGGTTACTAATTTGTGTACATTGATTTTGTAACCTGAGACTTAGCTGAATTTATTTATCAATTTCAGGAGTCTCTTGGCAGAGTCTTTGGGATTTTTCTAGATATAAGATTATATCACCAGCAAAAAGTGATAGTTTGACCTCCTCTTTCCTGATTTGGATGCCCTTTATTTCTTTCTCTTGCTTGATTGCTCTGGCTAGGACTTCCAGCACTATGTTGAATAGAAGTGGTGACAGTGGGCACTATTGTCTTGTTTCAGTTCTTATCGGGAATGCTTTCAACTTTTCCCCATCCAGTATGATATTGGCTGTGGGTTTGTTATATATGGCTTTTATAATCCTGAGATATATTCCTTCTATGCCTAGTTTGTTGAGGGTTTTGATCATGAAAGGGTGCTACATTTTGTCAGATGTTTTTTCTGCGTCTATTAAGAAGACCATATGGTCTTTGTTTTTGCTTCTGTTTATGTGGTGAATCACATTTACTGATTTACATATGTTGAACCATCCTTGCATCCCTGGGATGAAGCCACTTGGTTGTGGTGAATTATTTTTTTGATGTGCTGTTGAATTTGGTTTGCTAGTATTTTACTGAGGATTTCTGCATCTATATTCATGAGAGCTATTGATCTGTAGTTTTCTTTTGTGTATGTATGTCCTTTCCTGGCTTTGGTATCAAGGTGATACTGGCTTCATAGAATGAGTTGAAGAGGAGTCCCTCTTTCTCAGTGTTATGGAATAATTTCTGTAGTATGGGTACCAGCTCTTCTTCACAGATCTGGTAAAATTCAACTATGAATCCATCTGGTCCAGAGATTTTTTTTTTTTTTGGTGGAAGATTTTTTATTACTGCTTCAATGTCACTGCTGATTATTAGTCTGTTTAGGAATACTGTGTCTTCCTGATTGAGTCTTGGGAGGTTGTGTGTTTCCAGGAATTTGTCCATTTCTTCTACATTTTTGAGTTTATATGCATAGAGATTTTCATAGTATTCACAGATGGTATTTTGCATTACTGTGGTATCAGTTGTAATATCTCATTTTTTTATTTCTGATTGAGCTTATTTAGGTTCTTTCTCTTCTATTCCTCATCAATCTAGCAAGAGGTCTATCAATTTTGTTTATCTTTTCAAAGAACCAACTTTTTGTTTCATTGATCCTCTGTATTTTTTGGTTTTTGTTTTCCATTTTCTTTAGTTCTGCTCTGACCTTTAGTTATGGATTGATAGAATCAACATTGTTAAAATGTTCTTACTACCCAAAGTGGTTTACAGATTCAATGCATTCCCCATCAAAATACTAGTGTCATATTTCACAGGTCTAGAAAAAAATAAAACTACACTTCATTTGGAAGAAGAAAAGAGCCCAAATAGCTAAGCAATCTTAAGCAAAAAGAATAAATATGGAGGTATCACATTATTAGACTTCAAACTATACTACAAGGCAAGAGTAACCAAAACAGCATGATATTGGCACAAAAACAGAGAGACCAATGGATCAGAATGGAGGACCCAGATATAAAACCATCTACCAATAGCCAACTGATCTTTGACTAAGCAGACAATAATATACACTGGGGAAAAGAAGCCCTATTCAATAAATGGTGCTGGGGAAATTGGATAGCTACATACAGAAGAATTAAACAAGATCCACACTTCTTCTGCTCACAAAAATTAATTCAAGATGTATAAAAGACTTAAATGTAAGGCATGAAACCATAAGAATACTAAAAGAAAATGTAGGAAAAACTGTTCTAGATATCGGGCTAGGTGAAGAATTTATGAAAAAGACCCCAATGACAATCACAGAAGCAACAAAATAAATGGGACTTTATTAAATTAAAAAGCTTCTGCATATTCAAGGAAATAATTAACAGAGCAAATAGACAACCTACTGAATGGGAAAAAATATTCGCAAGCTGTACATCCAATAAAGGGCTAATAACCAGAATCTACAAAGAACTCAAGCAAATCATCAAGAAAAAAAACAAACAACCCCATTAAAGAGTGGGAAAAAGACATGAATAGAAGCTTTTCAAAAGAAGATAGACAAATGGACAATAAACATGAAAAAATGCTCAACATCACTAATCATCAAGGAAATACAAATTAAAACCACAATGAAACATCACCTTATCCAAGTTAGAATGATTTTTATTAAAAGGTTCAAAAACAATAGATGTTGGCATGGGTGTAGAGAGAAAGGAACACTTATGTACTGTTGGTGGGAGTGCAAATTAGTACAACCCTATGGAAAACAGTACGGAGATTCCTCAAAGGACTAAAAGTAGACTTACCGTTTGATTCAGCAATCCCTCTATTGGGTATTTACCCAAAAGAAAATAAGTTGTTTTATCAAAAAGACACCTGCACTCAAATGTTTATTGCAGCACAATTCACAATTACAAAGATGTGGAATCAACCCCAGTGCCTATCAATTCATGTGTGGATTAACAAAATGTGGTATATGTATACCATGGAATACCTACTCAGTCATAATAAAAGCTGAATTAATGCCTTTTGAAATAATTTGGATGGAACTGGACACCATTATCCTATGAATGGAAAAACAAACACCACATGTACTCACTATTAAACTGGAACTAACTGATGAGCACACATGTGTACGTACAGAGGGAAGTAAAACTCCATGAAAATCAAGAAAGGGGGAGTGGGGAGAAGGAGATGGGTGAAAACCTACCTAACAGGTACAGTGAACACTATCCACATGATGGGCACACTGAATAGCCCTGACTCAAGCATTACAAAAGCAATCCATGTAATCAAAAACATTTGTACTCCCATAATATTTTGAAGTTAAAAAATGGATATATATAATTATGGTACTGTTATAAGTATAGAAATATAGCTCAACACAAAAGAATTTAAAATCTATAAATAAACCCACACATTTATGGCCAATTGATTTTCAATGAGGATGCCAATATCATTCAATCAGAGAAATAATAGCCTTTTCAACAAATGGTATTGGAAAAACTAGCAGTCCAGGTGAAGAATGAATTTGGACTCCCTACCTCAAATCATGTACAAAAATTAACTCAAAATGGATCAAATACCTAAACATAAAAGAAATTATAAAACTCTTGGAAGAAAATATAGGTATAAATTTTTATGAGCTTGATTTCAGCAATTGTTCTGAGATAAGACACCAAAAGTACAAGTGACAAATGAAAAACTGGATAATAATATTAGTCCACATTTTAACTAGACTACGTTAAAATTTACAACTTTGTGCTTCAAAGGATACCACTAAGAAAATGAAAAGAAAACCCACAGAATGGGAGAAAATATTTATAAATCATATATCTGATTATATATAAATATATATATATTCAGAATATATAAAGAACTTTTAAAACTCAATCATAAAAACACAAATAACCCAATTTTTTAAATGGGCAAAGCCTATAATAAAAGTATTCCTCTAAAGAGGGTGGACAAGTGTCCAAAAAGCACATGAAAACATTATCAATATGAATCATTAGGGAAATGCAAATAAAAACCACAAGATATTACTTCATATCCACTAGGATGGCTAAAATCAAAAAGCCAAACAATAAGAATAGTTTTCAAGGCTGTGGAAAAATTGGACTCTCATATATTACTGATAGGAATGCAAAATATTTCAGCTGCTTTAGAAAACAGTTTGATAGTTAACACAGAGGTACAATGTGCATAGCAATTTTACTCCTAGGTACATACCCAAAAGAATTAAAAATATGTCCACACAAAAACTAGTTCACAAATGTTCACAGCAATATTCACAGCAGCCAAAAAGTAGAAACTAGAGAGCCAGCTTACCAGCACACCACTGCTTAAGAGCATTGGAATTAAAACGAGCTGGGTTCCAATCTCATTTCTACTACTAATTACTTTATGACCGTGAGTAAGTCCTTTAACCTCTTTAAGTCCCAATTTCCTCATCTTAAAATATGACCTATAATATTACCTACTTTAGTGGATTTTTATGCAGCTTAAATGAGATAATACATGTCACATTCCTAGCACAGTACCTGGCACATAGTAAGTAAAATAAGCAAGATCTTGTGAAATTGCTGTCTACTTAGTGGTTTTCCAAAGCAAATGTGGAAAATTTTATAAATCAGCTTTTATACTGTCATATATCCTTTTTGAGTTAAAATCTAAGATATTTTAAAAAGAACCAAAAACCTAATGTATTTTTTATCACAAGATTCCTCTGAGCTTGTGGAGACCATTATTGCAAAGGAATATAGAAAGAAAAAAATTTCCCCCCAGTTATCTCCATGGCAGTGTTAGGGGAGAGGGCACCTGTTCAAATATCATACAGAAGTATCTCTAGTAAAAGAACAGGCAGTCCAAAGAGAATGTTAGTGCTAGTAGCATTATAAAATAAAGAATAGCACCCTGAGAGATAGGCAGGACTTCGTTATTTATCTGAATTTTACCAGAGAACAACATTGTCACTAGAGGTTAATTCGCTTGGCTAATAAGTAGAATCCACATATCATTCTTAATCCAGTACTCATTTCTTACACATTTTGTTAATCTTTTATGTCATGACAGAAGGGACAGATCTTATTTCCCTTTCATCTCCATGACTTAACATTAGCACTCTTTGAAATATCAAAGTTCTCCCTGTCATAGTCCTAGTAATCATTGAGAAAAATATTCTTCAAGAATGTAAGATGAAAGCTTTAGGAAGCATCCAATATTGGTTTTATTTTTCTAAGGCTAAGGATGGGCAAATGATATATTTTAAGTTATCTTTTTATCATCCAACTAAGATAATTCTCACATCACTTTATCTGAAACATGAAATTGTTATTAATACTTGAAAGTTGAAGTATTCACTGTCCCAATGGGAATAATTTATGCTGAAAATATCAGCCTCCCTCATTCATGTACAGAACCTCCACTGAAGATTTCATGGGACAATATCCAGATGCTAATACCTAGGTATACTGGAAACAACAAATAATTTCATTTCCACTAGAATGATGTTTAAATTATCCAATTTAATTAAATTATCCCATTATCTTAGAAACTACTTCATCAAAAAAAATCTGAAGATTAAAAAAAAATGCCTGGTATTAAAATTTACAATGATTACCATTAAAAGATTATTAACATATTATCCAGACACTCAGCAAGTGTTTGCACATAGAGATGTTTACATTTTCTCAATTAATCCATTTGTACGTGTGATTTTGTTTCCTTTTTATATCTTCCACAAATAATTATTAGGAATCTGGAGGAGGAGGAGCAAGACAGCTGAATAGAAATCTCCAATGATTGTTCCTCCTCAAGGAGGAACAATCCTCCTCAAGGAGTGATTGTTTCACCAAATTCAACAACTATCCATGCAAGCATGCACTTTCAGCAGAACCAAAATTCAGGTGAGCGATCATACTACCTAGTTTTAACATTATATCAAGGAAAGAGTCACTGGAAAGGGCAGAAAAGACAATCTCGTGTTGCCTACGCCACCCCTCCTCCATCCTGCAGCAGGGCCGCTCCAGCATGATGAATAGGGAGAGAACCTGTATACCCAGGGCAGGGAGAGTGAAATGATTGTACAGATGTGCACTGAAACTCAGGGCCACCATGGCACAGGGGAACACAGCACAGGGCAGAATTCTGCCAGGGCCCATAGAGGAAGCATTTAGACCAGCCTGGCCAAAGAGAAATCCTCCACCTGAAACCTTAGTTCCGGCTAGCCCCACCACCAGCTGACAAAAAGCAACCTGGGGGCTGGACTAAACTTGTAAGGCAGTTGGGCCACAAAGGCTGAAGTCCTTGGACCATTCCCATGGCTGTGCTGGCTCAGAGCCAGTGGACACAGGGTGCACGTTACCACTGAGACACCAGCAGTGGCAGCCAAGCCAGTGCCTGTGTTACCCCCTTTCCCCCTACTACAGGCAAGTATGGTTCAGGGGGTCTTCCACTAGAGGAAAGGAAAGGGAAAAGTTCAGAGGTCTTTGTTTTTCAAGTTGAGTACCAGTTGAGCCACAGTAAAATAAAGGACCAAGCAGATTCTTGAAGCCCCTAAGCCCAGCCATTAGTTCCTGGATGGCATTTCTGGAGCCGCCCTGAGCCAGAAGGAAATAATGTTGTCCTGAAGGGAAGAACTCAGTCCTGGCAGGATTCACCACCTACTGACTAAAGGGCCCTTGAGCTTCAAATAAACATCAGAGGTTGCCAGGCAACAGTCACCAGTGTCTTTGAGTGAGACTGGGCTGGCTTCAGGTGTGACGTGGCACTGGTGGCCATCAGGAAATGCCCATGCCACTCCTCCCCCAACTCCAGCAGCCCAGCCCAGAGAGTGAGGGAAGACAGTGAGAGACTTTGCCTGGTAATCTAGGGAATTCTCTTGTATCTTACCTAACCTCACCAAGGCATCACCACCAGGAATCTTCAAGAATCACAGCATTACTGGGTTTGGGGCACCCCCAGTGCTGATACAGCAGCAGTGACCAGAGACTTAAACCACAACATTCAATTCCTTTGAGTATCTGGAAAGTCTTCTCAAGAAGGATGAATTCAAATAAGCCCAGACTGTGAAGATTAAAATAAATACCTAACTCTTCAATGCCAGGCATGGACGAACATCCGCAAGCATCAAGAACATCCAGGAAAACATGACCTTACCAAACAAACTAAATGAGGTACTAGTGACCAATCTTGGAGTGATGGAGATAGGTGACCTTTCAGACAGAGAATCCAAAATAGTTGACCCAAAGCAGCTCAATGAACTTCAAGAAAACACAGAGAAGGAATTCAGAAGACTATCAGAAAAATTTAATGAAGAGATTGAAATAATAAAAAAAGATCAAGCAGAAATTCTGGAGCTTAAGAATTCAACTGACAAACTGAGACATGCATCAGAGTCTTCCAATAGCAGAACTGACCAAGTAGAAGGAAGAATGAGGGAACTTGAAGACAGGTTATTTGAAAATATACAATCGGAAGAGAAATTTTAAAAAGTCTACACTTCAAAGTGTAAATTGTATCACATATAAATTATTTTTCAATTCAATAAAGAAGAAATCATAAACCCTTAGCTTTTGCATCCCCCTGCTACACACACAGCAAATCATAAAGAATCTACCGTATGTCAGAGGTGTGCTTAACTCTGGCAAGGGAACGTGAAAAACAGACAGGATCCCTGATCTCAGTAGCTTGCATCTACAGTGGGAGAAAGACTTTTAAAAATAATCACAGGAAAAATACATACTCACAAATCTGGGTAAGTATAGTAAAGGGAGAAATGAGAACAGACAACATGGAGACCTAATTTAGACTTTGGTGGATTATATTGGTTTTGATTTGAGATCTTTTTTTCAATGGCAAAACTTGTCTCTAGGATCTCAGGCTCATACAGAGCCCAGAGAAAACATGGGTCTTTCATTTAATTGCTTGGGTCCCAGAAACTGGGAGAAGCTAGAGTAAGAGGCTGCAAAATCATGAGAGAGAAGAAGGAAGAGTCTGTTAAGCCATTAAAATTCCAGGACATTTCCATCCCTTCTGGAGCTCCTGGACAAGGGAACAAACCTGTGTATGAGAATATTACTCATGGAAAATGCAGGTTTAATTAAGATCATTTGTATGTTATTAGTAAAAATGTATAATATTTATGAGCTTGATTCTTGCCCGCTCTTTGCCTCTCATTCTATTTAATTAGCCGTGTGTAGGAGGTGCTGAATTATAAGAGCTCCTTTATTTTATAGTGATATTCTCAATACAGTTTGAGATGTGTTTAGAATATAACAAAGAGAAAATTAAACTGTTCCTTTGGCCCTAATATAAAGGAAACTTTGGGCTCACACCTTCACAGAAATTCCTCCCACATTTGGATTACATTCTATCCATATGATTAAGATGAGAAAGAACCTGCCCCATGAGTAGAATATTTTCAACATTACTGGAAAAGAAAATTCAATCCATGATTGAGTAATACAGAAATTAATAAGCACACACTTTTTAAAACTCACCACATACACACTCACATATGTATATACCCATAGTATATATGTATATATACACACACATTCTTCAGGAGAAGAAAATAGGAAAATCCAACTAATTTTCAATATTTGTAAAAATGATTAACAAAATCTTCACCCCCAACTATCTTAAACATGAACTCACTGCAAAAGTAGACCACAGGAGTATAATTAATAGCTAATACTTACTTGGCATGTGTGCTAGGCATTGTTCTACAAGCTTTACATGTATTCACTCATTTAAATTCTCATTACCCCATAAGGTAAATATAGTTGACCCTTGAGCAAGTTAGGGCACCAACCCTTATGCAATTGAAAATGCAAGTGTAACTTGACCCTCAAAATATAACTACTAATAGCCTACTGTTGACAAGAAGCCTTCCCAGTAACATACACAGTCAATTAAAACATATTTTACGTGTCATATGTATTATATGCTATATTCATACAATAAGTAAGCTAAAGAAAAAAATACTATTAAGAAAATCATAAGAACGAAAAAATACATTTACAGTACTGTACTGTATTTATAAATACCGTAAGTTTATGTCATCTGTGTGATGAGTTGTCTGCAATGGCTGCAGCAACAGACCTCACTCTACAGTAATATCAAGCAATTCAACTTTTCCTTGTATCGTCATGACCTTTCTCTGGGAGCACTTCTAGCATCACTAGTGACACTTCATATGGATCTCATGGTGTTATTTAAGGTTTACGGTATCGCACTAAAAATGATGAAAAATATGCAAGAACCAGAATAGAGCACTTTTCACTGCAATACGCAATTTACTGGAGAGACGAACTATTCACATGGAGATGATTAGCATCACACAGTATTTTAAGTGGATACTCACAACACTTGAGCTCACTGCAATCACAACAGGAGATGACTACGAAATTAATGCAGTAACACTATGTACCAGTTAATTTTATGCAGTTAAGACTTAATACTACATACTTAATATTTATTATATTTTTCTCAACTGTGAATGGCATCATGCATGATCTGTGTGCATGTATGTTTTAATAAATTTTAACTTTTTATAATAGATTTGTGTATATTTTATGGTAGTAAATGATAAAACAGACTAATATATACATATATCTTATGCATTTGTGACATGCTTAACATTTTCTTAATTTTTTCAATATTTCTAGGCTATGTGGTTCATCTGTGAGTTTTCTCAAATTGTTACAAATCTCCCAAAACTTTTCCAATATGTTTATTGGGGGGAAAAAAAAAAACCACAAGTTCAAACCCATGTTATTCAAAGGTCAACTGAACTATTATCGCCAATTTCATATAAAAGATGGGGAAACTGAAAGTCCAGTAGGCCAGGTAACTTGCCTAGGTCACACAGTTAACGAAGCCCAGAGGTGGGATGGGAAGCCAAGCTGTTTGGCTCCAGATGTGTTCGCTCCACATTGTTAGCTACACGTCAGTTTAATCAACTATGTATAGATATGTACAAGTTTTAACACCCAAAGAAGTAATTTTGGATAATATTTAAATTATTATAGATGTGTAGGTTCTAGATTTCTACCATGGATTAATCTTGTTTATTTCTAATCAGAGATAATTTTCCTCTTTTTAAGAAAAATACAATTAGATTAAGCAAATAACCAAAAATTTCCAAGATATCAATCATTTTGAGCATATTCATGATTTCAAACTTTAGAAAGTCAAAGTTCCCTGAATGTTTGTTCCTGTAGTATTAAATATTAAAAGAAGGACAGAGTGAGGCTGGGCACAGGGGTGAGTAATGAAGACATATATTAGATACATTACTATTTCATTTTACTGACTTAAAAATTGTAAATAACATTTACATGACACTTGAGTTCACCTGACAGCTGCAAAATTTAGTCCTTGCTCCTTGATCCCATCTCTTCACCTTCTCCTCCTGTTGTGTGTTTTCAGGCCATGCTTGGGCCTGAGGTTGTAGTGGCCCAGGCCTTGCCAGCATCTATTCCTTAGCTCATCATTTTCCTCTTAATAAAACCCAGCCAGTGGGTGTGATCCCTTTGCCTGTGCACTCTCCTCCACTGGCTTTTCAGGCTCTGATTATGACTCCAGCTACACTCTAAGATCACCAGCATCCTCTGCCTCTCCACACAGGCCCTGCAGTCTTCCTGGATAAAGCCCTGCCAGTGTGGCTCCCTGTCTTCAGTTCAGTCTCCAGCATCTCAACATGCTATCTTTCCATTGGGTTATACAACTGAAAATTATAGCATGAAATTTAAAGATTATATTTTCTCATGTCAAATGAGATCTAAATTATGCTTTTGGATAGGAATTTCATCAAGTTGTAATGCCCGAATCCATATGATAAGCAGTGGGGACCAAACTTGGGACAAATTCATCAGGAAGGTGAAATGAAGGACACTATAAAAATAGAAATGTCAATGCGGTAAGTGTAAGGCCTTCAGCAATGTTTGGGGGATAAACAGTAGATTTTAGCGTGCCAAGAAATAAATCATATTTGTTGAGCACTAAATAAGCATTGTTGTGGAACTTGGAGAGTGGGGAGTGAGAGAATCAGAAACAAAGGAACTGTCTTTAAAGTACTTGTGTCCTAATTAGGACTGGAACACACATGTACAAATGAAGGAATATGGCAACATGGCATCCAAACTGAACACCTACGTGCTAAGAAAAAAGTGCTGAAGGAAGGAGATGAGGTTAATCAGGCTTCCAGGGAAGGTTGGGTTTTGAAACAAGTTTTGACAATGGTAATGGAAGGCAGCTACTAGTGAAGAAGTAGAGGGAATTCTGCAGATTATCATGTAAGATGAGGTTCATAAATTTGACACAGTAAGAATTGAAATTTTGAGAGTTGGCTCTTAGGTATGGGAGACAGTTATTTCAAAGCAGTCAACAGTTTTTTGTTTGTTGTTAATTTAGTTGGAAGTGGAGGCATTGTTCGTGGTGAGGGGTGGGGAGGTACTCTTTAGTCTCAGGAAAAAAAGCTTATTGGAAAAATTTTGATGATGTAAAAGTAAAATGAAAATAAAAATAAAAGCCCAGTGTAGAGTGGTACGATGGACATTGGAGACTCACAAGGGGGAGGATGGGGAGCAGTGAAGGAAAAAGAACTACCTATTAAGTACAATGTACACTATTTGGGTGATGGATACACTAAAAACCCAGCTGTCACCTCTGTACAATTCATCCATGTAACCAAAAACCACTTGTACCCCTAAACGTATTAAAATAAAAAAAGAAATGATCTAAAAATAAATAAACAAACAGACCCCAAATTCAAATCTGGACTGGAGACTATGAAGAGTAAACTGCTCTGTGTGATTTAGTCCAAATTTATCATCACTGTGCCCTGAAGTGTCTCTGTTGGGGGAGAAAGACTTTTCTTGACTTTCTAAGGCCAATGAAAGCCCAACAGATACGATAGGAGGGACATGGTCAAAGTCATGGTGTGTTAAGCTGCTCCCTATAATACGGTGGTAGGACTGGACTTAGAGGAAGGTTGAAAGAAAGAGATGAAAACAGGAGATCTCTTCTTGAGGGCTTTGCCAATGAACTCTAGTGATTCCTAATATCCAGGTTACTTTCCCCTTCTGCAGAGTAATTCTCTTCTGTTATCCCCAAACCTTTGGTAATAGTTTGGTAACTATATAACCTGGTCTTAGACGTGATTAGAAAATTAACTGTGTCCATACAGAGACTTCAGCAATGTGAGCAGATCTGCAGCAACCTGGGGAATCAGTTTGAAACTGCTGGAATCCACCCGTAGAGAAGCCTAGAACATCAAGCCAGACAGAGAAGAGGTACGTGAAAGCCCATTAAAATCTAGACTTGTTGCTGATTTGAGATGGGAAGAGAGCTTATAAGCTGTTATTCGGTGTTAAATAGAAAGTAAACCCTGGAGTCTAGAGACCTTGGGTTATCTCAGTGTTGATCACATATAAGACCATGAAAGTCCAGATTGGGGGCTTTATAAATTAAAAACCTAGAGATGCACCACTCACTAAAAATCCACAGGGATGAGCAATAGATAATTATAATTAACTGTAACTAGCTGTGAAGCCTTGAACAAGCCAGGTAATTTCTCTAAGCTTCAATTTTATCACCTACAACATGAGGAGAATTAGATTAGACCATCTCTAAAATAACTTTGGGTCAAAAGTTCTACAATCTTGTCTTTTTTTTTTCCTCTCCCTTGATGTCCTATATAATAGAAAACCTGAAAGAAAAAAAAACAATGGGAATCAAAAGCTAAAGGAAAATAGAAAGTCATAATAAATATCAGGTATCCAGATGGTCAACAGCTATGTGATACACTAGTGTACCTTATTTTATTATGGTTATTATAAATATATTGTCTACCTACCTTTTTAGGAATTCTCATTTTTTTAACTGCCTACTCACTCTCACCTACAGTATTCTCTTATCTTAATAGTACTTATCTCTTACTTTATTTCATTACTATCTATATTCCCAATTAAAATATAAGTGTCAAGAGAGTTTGTTTTCTTTACTGATGTAGTTCCAGCACCTAACACAGTATGTGGCACATGGTGGGCGTTCAGTAAATATTATTGACTAAATAAATAAATGAAAGAGTAAATGAATGATACTCCCTGTATCTTATCTTTTCAGAAGATCAGACATTGAAGTGGCTAAATTTTATATGTTGCAGTAAATAATAACCAAAAAACAAGGCATTAAAATTATCCAGCAATTCTTTTGTTCATCAACCATGTAAATGTTAACTGAATTCAACAGATGTTTTTCCAGTGAAAGTGTCTGATTAGATAAAGTATGGTGCCCAGGATCATAAAAATAGTTAGTTTATGAATTAAGATACTTTAGAATTTCTGGTGAGATTTTTTTTTAATTTGTGTTTCACTTCCAATGATCCAAGGCTTTAATAACATTGAAAATATCAGGAGATAGTCACACTGGGTTGAGTAGGAATGAGGAAGCAAGGTTAAAACCTGTTAAGGCCACCTGGTTTTGTGAGATTACATCACCATCATCACCTCCATTAATAATTGATAGCAATGAGCTGTAAAAATAATCAAACCACAATAGCATAAACTTAAAAGGTCAAAAACAAATTTTTTACCCAAATAAAAAAAATGAATCCTATACCTACAGAGCAAAAACCGAGTATTCTCCCATCAAAGCCTATTCCTAAGGCCTAAGAATCATCAAAGGCCCAGCTAAAACTCTCAAGCTAGAGGCTCCTAACAGAACTAAAATTCTTTTGAGGTCTACAAAACAATTTAATCTTATCAATAATACTGGTGAAGTTTACCCACCAAGGCATCATTTTTAGCAGTGGAACCTAAACTGAGCTCTCCTTCCTTCTCTCTTATTTTTTAAGAGAGAAACAGGCCAGAGTTAGTATTGGAATAAACCTGAAGAGAGAGAAGAAAGTTGGGTAGAGTCAGTAAATTTTTCAGTTAGATATAAAAGACATTGAAGTAAAACCTATTGAATGGAAACTTTATTATTTACAGAGATAGCTTCAAAAAATTCCAACATCAGCTCTGAAAACACTGTAGAATGTTATGGGGGTGATAGAATACTCTGAAACATTGACTGAGCAGGCATTGGAGACAGCTTAACAGCTAGCGAGAGTTATGTTGCTAACGTACACATTTTCATGATTTGGGCCCAAGGGTTACATTGCTAGTTTCACCAAAGACCTTTTGTTCTTTTCATAGGTAAAATAGCTTTTCACATAAAAAAAGTCTTCTTCTCCTAGTCCCCAAATTTGAAAGAATAAATTGTTTAGATAAAATTGGTAAAATTCACTCTAAGAAAAGAGAAACAACCTGTATCCATATATAATTTGTATTTTCATTCAGAAATAACTTCCCACTCTGCTCCAACTTGTGTGAACATCTTTCCATGAATTGCTTATCTCTCATTCTCCCTACCCACACACACACAGTACTTTAGTAACAGCCATTACATGTTTAGGATTCGAACCTCTTAAGGACAGGACGAGTATGCTGTATGTCCACACTGAGCACTCATCCCTTGTGATACATAACAAGCACCAATTTGCCATTCATGGACTTAATCCTGCCCTATTCTTAGCTACTGACCTTGGTTTTTCTTTTCCCATTTCCACTTTATTCTTTGAAATCTACCATCTGGTGTAATTTTATCTTCTCACAACAATAATTGTGGTTCTAATCTTAGTGTCATGTCACTTTGGTCGCCATCTCTATTGCTTTCAACTTTGTCCCAACAATGTTCTCCTATCAACACTTGAACAACAAAAAAGGATCTGGAAGGACTAATCTCCAGAATCTACAAGGAACTCAAACAAATCAGCAAAGAAAAAACAAATAATCCCATTAAAATGTGGGCAAAAGAGATGAACAGACATTTTTCAAAAGAAGATATACAAATGGCCAACCAATATACAAAAAATGCTCAACATCACTAATCATCAGGAAAATGCAAGTTAAAACCACAATGAGCTATTATCTTATACCCCTGTCAGAATGGGGTATTAAAAAGTCAAAAACAATAAATGTTGATGTGGATGTGGTAAAAAAGGGAACAATTACTCACTGTTGGTGAAATGTAAACTAGTACAACCTCCATAGAAAACAGTTTGGAAATTCCTCAAAGAACTAAAATTGACCTACCATTTAATCTAGCAATCCCACTACTGGGTATGTACCCACAGGAAAAGAAGTCATCATATTAAAAAGATACCTACACTTGTATGTTTATCACAACACAATTCACAATTGCAAAGATATGGAATCAACCCAAGTGCCCACCAACTGATGAGTGATAAAGAAAAAGTGGTATACATATACTGTGGAATACTACTCAGCCATAAAAAAGAATGAAATAATATGCTTAGCAGCAACTTGAGTGGAATTGGAAGACATTATCCTAAGTGAAGTATCTCAGGAATGGAAAAACAAATACCACCTGTACTCACAAGAGGGAGATAAGCGATGGGTCTATATGGTCATATACAATGATATTATAGACTGTGGAGACTCCAAAGGAGGAAAGGTGGAAAGGGGGGTGAGGGATCAAAAATTACCTGTCGAGCACAATGTATACTATTCAGGTGATGGGTACACTAAAAGCCCCAACTTCACCACCTATGCATTTCATCTGAATATCAAAAAACCTCTTATAACCCCTAAATCTACTGAAATATTTAAAAATCCATAAAAAGAGGATCTGGGTATTTCATAAGTCCTATATTCTCCTTTCATTTAATAGACACTTTTAAAAACTTTTTAAATTTAAAAGTGGAATGAAAAAATTTAGCGGGGATTATTGGGTCATATGCTACTTCTATTTTTAATTCCTTTAGAAACCTCCATACTGTTTTCCAAAATGGCTGCACCAATCTGCATTCCTAGAGTGTACTAGAGTTCTCTTTTCTCTACACCCTCATCAACACTTAATATCTCTTGACTTTTTGGATAATAGCTATTCTAAGAGGAATAAGATGATATCTCATTGTGGTTTTACATTTTTCTGAAGATTAGTGAAAATGAACACATTTTCATATATCTATAGGCCATTTTTATTTCTGTAGAGAAATGTCTATTCATATCCTTTTCCCATTTTTGATTCCAGTTTTTGTTTATTCGTTTTTGCTATTGTGTTATATGTGCTCCTTATATTTTTTGGATATTAACCCATTATCTGATACATGGTTCTCAAATATTTTCTTTAAATCCATAGGCTGACTTTTCATTTTGGTGATTGTCTCCTTTGTTGTACAGAAGTTTTCAGTCCGATATAGTCTTACTTATTTTTGCTTTTGTTGTCTGTCCTTTGGGTGAGATACCCAAAAAATCTTTGTCATGGCCAAATCAAGGACCTTTTCCACTATGTTTTCTTCTAAGATTTTTATAGTTTCAAGTCTGACATTTAGATCTTTAATCCACTTTTAATTTATTTTTGTGTATGGCATAAGAATCCGGTTTTTTCAGTACCATTTATTGAAGGGACTATTCTTTCCTTGTGGCATCTTTGATGCCCTTGTCAAAAATTAGTTGACTGTATATTCTTGGGTTTGTTTCTGATCTCTCTATTCTACTCCATTAGTTTATATGTCTGTTTTTGTGCTGGTACCATACTGTTTTGATTCCTATTGTTTTGTAATATATAACAATTTGAAATCAGGAAGTGTGATGCCTCCAACTTTGTCTTTCTTTCTTAAGATTATTTTGGCTACTTGGGCTCTTCCGTGGCTTCATATGAATTTTAAAATTATTTCTTCTATTTCTGTGAAAATGCATTGGAATTTTGGTGGGATTGCACTGAATCTGCTTATTGTTTTAGGTAGGATGGACATTTTAACAATATTAATTCTTCAAATTCATGAATATGGGATATCTTTCCATTTATTTGTGTCTTTAATCTCTTTTATCAATGTTTTATAGTTTTCAGTACAGAAATCTTTCACTTCCCTGGTTAACTTTCTTACTAAGTATTTTATTCTTATCAGTGCTATTATAAATAGAATTGTTTACTTGATTTCTTTTTCAGATCATTATTCATGTAAAGAAATGCAACTGATTTTTTATGTTAATTTTGTATCCTGCAACTTTACTGAAAACATTTGTTAGTTCTAATGGTTTTTTAGTGGAGTCTTTAGGGTTTTCTAAATACGGGATCATGTTGTCTACAAACAGGGAAAACTTTACTTCTTTCTTTCTTTTTTATTTTCTTTTTCCTTTGGTCTGATTGCTCTTTCTAGTACTTTCAGGAATGTGTTAAATGTAAGTGGTGATAGTGGGAATCCTTGCCTCATAGCAGATCTTAGGAAAAAAAGCTTTCAGTTTTTCCATACTGATTATAATTTTAGCTGTTCATAAATGGCCTTTATTATATTGAGGAAATTTTCTACTATACCTATAGGAAATGAAATCACCACCTTGTAAAGATATCTGCACACTCAAGTTCATCACAGCATGATTCACAATACCTAATATGGAAACAACTCAAGCATCTATTGATGGATGAATGGATAAAGAAATTGTGATACACAGATACACACACACACACATATGCACACACACCCAATGGACTATTATTCAACCTTAAAAAGATGGAGACCCTGCAATTTGCAACAACATGAATAAACCCAGAGGACATTATGCTAAATGAAATAAGTCAGACATAAAAGGGAAAATATTGCTTGATCTCACTTATATGTGCAATCTTAAAAAAAGAAAAAGAAATGAAAAACCTCAAATACATAGAAACATAGAATAAAAAGATAGTTACCAGGATTGGAGAGGAGGAGGAATGGAAAGATGGAAGTCAAAGAATATAAACTTTTAGTTATGTGGGACAAGTCAGTCTAGAGGTCTAAGGTACAGCATGAGACTAGTTAACAAGGTTGTACTGTATACAGGAAATTTGCCAGGTGAGTAGATTTTACATATTTTAACCATTAAAAAAAAAGTAAACATGAAATGATAGATATATTAATTTGCTTGACTGTAGTAATCATTTCACTATGTGTATGTATATCAAAACATGTTGTATACTTTAAATATATATAATAGAAATTGTTTTGGTAAATAAACTAATCAGACAAATTTTAAAAAATTGTTTTGGTTTTCGGAGAACATTAAATGCAACTGAATTCATTGTATTGTAGACAATGAAAATTGGTAAGCATGACTGCTCCTGAAAGCTAATACTGTATGCTGTTTTTTAATGTATAATAGGTGCTGCTATTGTGTTTCTGAAGCCGTAGCACTTTGAAAAAAATATTAATTGATCAAAATACCACAAATACTTTGCTCATTACAGGGCTTATATTTGCTCTTATACATTTTAATGGTTTTCCTTGATAACAATGTTTCTGACTATGAGGTTTTTTTAGAGAAGTCATTAAATGGCTCTGATATAATCCATATACCAAAAAAAGTATATCTAGTTATGGAAACTGTTACCTTACTACCATGTTGGTAATGGGTTACCATTTCATTTCCATTTTAGTGTTAGTTAAATACTAACTATACATGAGGCCCTGGGATATACACTGAATTTCAACAATGACCAAGACACAGTGTTGCCCTTACTGGTTTTATAACCCAATATGAAAGACAAATAATGAACAGCCAAAGGCAACACAGTGTGATATGGTTAGGTGTTAAGTCGGCACATGTGTGAGACCTCCCCATAAGTGGGCCCAGGTCATGCTGGGTTCTAATTTATATATCTGCCTGGGAGAAATCAGGACAAACAGATTGGGCCATCAGAACAGAGATAAAAGTACCTTAAGGTTGAAGAGAAAGTTTCTTTGGACTTAATCAAGGAGGTGCCTGAGAGATGTTGGCTTAGATGAGTAGTGTCAGAGAGTAGGAGAAGTGAAATGATGACATGATCGATAAGCAAAACAGGGGCCTGTAGCAATGGTAAGGTGAGGGACAGAGACAGTGACAACCCAAGACCAGCAGCAGCATCCTGACAGGAGTTTGATTAGAAAGTATAATACGACTGGAGACTCCCAGTGTGGTGTAACTGCTTGAAATGAAGAGGGAAGAAAGATGCTGAAACCATTACCTCAGTGTAGGATGCAGCACCAAAGGCCACAAGCTAGAAAGTCAGCATGCTAGGAAATCTGGATGGAGACGTTTATTAGTTCTCTGTTGTGATATAAAGAAGAAAACCACAACTTTGGTGACTTAAAACAACATCCATTTGTTATCTGACAATTCTGAGGGTCAGAAATCCAAGTGGTCTTCACTAGGTTCTCTGCTTAAGGTCTCTCTCACAAGACTAAAATCAAGGTGTTGGTCAGGCCGGGGTATTGTCTGGAGGCTCTGGGAAAGCATCAGCTTCCCAACTCGTCCTGGCTGTTGGCCAAATTCATTTCCTGGAACTTGCAGGAGTGAGGTGCCCAGTCCTTTGCTAGCTGTCAGCTGGGTCTGCTTTCAGCCCCTAAGGGCCACTCATACTCCTTGCATCCTCAAAGCTAACAACAGTGTGTCAAATACTCCTCATGCTTCCAATTCCCCCAACTATCATTATTCCCACTTCAGCCCCACTTGCCACCAGCCGGGGAAAGCTTTCTGCCTTTGACGGTTCATGCGATAACAACGGGCCCACTGCATGTGATATTAGTGCCTATCTCATAGGGCCACTCTGAGGAGTAATTGAGCTAACGCATGCAAATTGTTCACTTACCATAGTGACAAGACAATATAATTATTGGGTTTTTTTTTACTAGACCTCCACTCGGGTTTCTCACGATAGCAGCTGCGTTAGCCGTTCTCATCTTGTGGCCATTTCTGCTTTTACATGCTTGAAGGAATGACCCCACTCCCTTTTCTCCTGCTCCCTTAGTATCAGACTAATTGAATAAAAATAGGAATCTGCAAATTAAAAGGCTCACACAAGGCCAGGCGCGGTGGCTCACGCCTGTAATCCTCGTACTCTGGGAGGCTGAGGTGGGCGGATCGTTCTGAGCTCAGGAGTTCGAGACCAGCCTGAGCAAGAGCGAGACTCCGTCTCTACCAAAAATAGAAAGAAATTAATTGGACAACTAAAAATATATAGAAAAAATTAGCCGGGCATGGTGAC